>DWLR01001612.1:0-17610 GCA_018246295.1 Papilio alexanor hazarajatica
CAACTGTCGGTCGACCGTGACCTCACTTTCATACATTTAGGTCACATCAGGAGATTTGGAAAACATATTCACGATTGTAAGCCACATTTTAATGGGACTTTCAATCGAACAAATGTGATTGGATCAAGCCTTTCACCCTTTAAGTATTATCTATAGATAGGTTACGCCGTGTCGTAATAAATAATTTCGATGGTGATACTATAAGCAAATAAATTGAGATTATTCTTAAAAATATTTTTTTCTCATTTCATAATGTCTCTTATTTTAATACAATTAAGAAATAAGAGTCTTTAACCGATTTTTTCTACAAAACAATTTTTTTTTTTGTTTTGTTGTAGACGTGACAAGAACGCATTAACGATAATATGATGGTGATGTTTAAAGAAAAAATCACACATTGTCAGTAAGCAAAACCACCACTTTAAAAAATAAAAAAATTATAACATCACAACCGATGAACTTCAATTGACAGGTTAGGGATGTAGCTATAAGAACTAAATATAAATCTTCAACTCGATACTTTCGATTCAACTTCTTTGTACAGATACTATAAAAATAAACTGAAAGAAAATATTACCATGTATAATATTTACATAAAAATAAAAAATAAAAATATGAAATTATGAAATTTTCATAAAAATATAAAATTCTGGGTGTTTAGAATCACTTTTATACAAAAGAATGACTTACTTTTCCTGCTAAAAGGGTTTAATAAGAGATACTTGCTATAATTAGGTGTTTCGAGACACAAGTTAGCATTAACATCTCTTCAAATAATTAAGACAAATAACAATTTTTAAATAACTTGAAACTGTTTGTTTTTGGTAGACATCAATTTTGTATTATGAAATTGATATGACAATTTGTTCGATAATTCCGATATCGATAAGTATTGCTTATCACTATCGGCCCTATGATGATCGAAGGATCATCCCCCGGGAGCTCGTCACTGGTGCTAAGTAGAATTGTCGTATCTCTTAAAAGTCTTTTTCAGGCGCCGCCATCACTATGCACTTAAAGAAACGTCAACAAAACGATAAAACGACATCGTAAAAAAGTGTCAACTTTTAACTATGCTGTTGTAAAAAAAAGTCTGGTTCTAAATATTTTCGAAGGCGTGTTTTTAATTAAGATTATGGCACAAATTATAGATTTCCTGAGGAAATACCTGATTAAAATATCTAGTTGGTAATTTGTAAGTTTACGATCCTGATTGTGAAAAGATAAGATTTATTAATAGTTACGGGTAACTTTTGACAACGTGATAGTTTTATTAGCGGTAGCTGGCGGCAAGAACAAATAGAAAACGACGCCATGATATTTGTATAAACTGTAGTACAAAAACTTTTAGCTCTAAACGAGAAAAGGTCAGAGTTTAAAAAAAACACAGTTTTTAAAAGAGGAGAAAGGAGGACGAAATGCACTAGTAAATTTGTTCTTCACTTCAGTTTTTATAAGATCGCGGAACGTTTCACATAGTTGAAGTTTACATTCAATTAAACTTTATTACTAATAGTATTTTAATCAAAATATTATTTTAGACATATTTGTGTAATACGTGTTAATATAACAGCAATGGTTTTTATAATTTCTTTTTATCATTTAATGGCGCCTAAAGTCTCACGGGTGGCTGTTTCCGGTCTTGCTATACGGCTCGTTTGCGTTGGGGCGCGCCAATTTAGGACAAACGTCAACACCGAAGTGGTCGGCGGTGAGGTATAACCTACAAAATGATAAATTGCGATTTTGAGTTATTGCCTTTTACATCGGGATCGTATAGTTCCGTTTAATTAGCACACATTAATTCCGTTAAGAAGAAAGATATGCATCTTCTAATTCTACTTAAACCTGTGAGTTAACTCTAGTGAAGTATTTTTTTTTTTAATTTGGAAGCAAAAGGGCATGCGGTTCTCGTAATATCAAGTCATCGTTACATTTCAGTACCTAGCTTCCTAGAGGAAAATTTTGTTTTAAGGCCACACGATACTCAAATTAGCTAATTATTATATAACGAATTAGCTATTATAAAACTTAACACACCGGTTAACCATAAAGAACAATCGAATTAAATGCAGAAATGAATACTTATACAGAGTTTAATTTTCAATTATTTTTTACTGTTTACGAGAATCTCTGTTAAATATAACCTCTTAATTAGTCATTGGTGCGCAGCGTTGCATGGATGCGACGTGACTGATGGCAGTATTGAGTTGAGGTAATTGTAAACGCTCGCGCAGCGTTCGCCATAATTTTAATGTTAAGCTTAGGACCGATGTAGTATTCTTATCTTCTCACCACCTCAGCCTATGATCGTCTACTGCTGGACATAGGCCTCCCCTATTGATCGCATCATTGGAGGGGAAATGTGACATAATCGCCACGCTTGGCAGGCGGGTTGGCAATTGCAGTATGTTCCACCGTAGTAAGAAAAGGACGCTGCTGCCCGTCCTCCGGTGGTTTTTACATCCAGACACAAACAGATATGTTCATGCACATAAATGTTTGTCCTGGGTGGGAATCGAACCCACGACCTGCGGCGTCAAAGGCAAGTGTCTTACCACTGCACCAACCGATCGTCAATCAGTCTCTCAATTTATCTTATCTCGTCGATCTATCTTCTTAGATCTTAACTTTTCTCTATAAATTTAAAAGAAGGTGCTAATGCCGTTGCTGGGCATGCCGCTCTTTTTTGTTTCCAGTAAAAACTATTTGACATATTTTTTAAGAGTCAAATGATTATTTTGGATAGAAATTATTATTCATAGATATTTTAATAGAAATCAAGTGAATGAAATGCATTTTATAGTAATGAACCATTTTTGCTTTATCTATAACTATTGACACTCCTTATATCTAGGTCCAGCCTTTGTTTGAACAAAATATGTATCTCAAGTTTAATTTCTATAAATAATGTCCAAATTCAAAAGATTTTCCACAAGAATCATGGTCACCGTACCGGATGATATTTTGACAAATGATCATGTTCACGCGTTATTGGGACTACATCCCTGAGATGAACCCGTGGCTGCCAATAGACCACACCGTGGCGAAAATATGACGCAACTCCATTTCTGTGACAACTTTACGTATGCTAACATGATTTATAATGAATTATCTGCAAATAATTTAAAATTCCGGAAAACTTCTTGAACAAATGACCTTGAATGCACAGAAGTGAATTTTAGGTCTTGTTGCATAGTCGGAACGAATGCCGGAACAAATAATTTTTCCTGTTTCATAAGTATACGTAAATAAAAGTAAATGCACAATATCATACCCCCTTCCTCCTCTTTTTTCCTTACGTATACCCTCCCTCTCCTATACTAAGGCTAGCTACGCATCTGCAACCCGTTTGAAGTTTGATTTTCAGTAAACTGTTGTTCACTCTTGCTGTTGGAATGTGAGAGGAAAAGGCGAGAGCCTGAGTTCCTGATCAAAGAACTGAATCCCAATACGACGGATGTAGGCCTAATATATTTCATTTATTATTCGTGTAAGCGGCTCTTTCCTTAATCAACGATTTGAAATCTATCATTATTATCCCCTGCCCTTTTCCCACTAATGTAGGGTCGCACAGTACTGCCTTCCATATATCCTGGACTCAACTGTAATTAATATTTGTTATAGTTTTTACGGCCGGCAACCTGCCTGACACCAACTCTCCTTGGGAATCCTCCTCCACCTCCGCTTACCATCCTTTTCTTATTATTAAAAAGATGGGTAGGGGAAGAGGACTAGAAGTAGGCTTCCGGCACCTCATTCACCGAACGAGACGCAGAAAATTTCTAAATCACGCCTGTCTGTAAGGTGTGGTATTTCATAGGTCGAGAGCGGGCCATTCGTGTAACAGATGTTGCTGTTTGTGAACCCTACCACTGTACCAAAATATTTAAAAAAAAAACGATTTGACATATGTAATTTAAAAAAAAGTGAATAATTGTATGGTAATAGCTTCTATGGGCTTTTCATATTCTAATTAGATAAAAACCCTAAAAAGATAAGCTAAAAATATTTTTGAATACAAGTTGTACTTAATATCTGTTTATGTTAACGTTATTAAAAGATCAAGACAAAAGTGATACGTTCTCGTTACGCGCAGCCGCAAACGAGACGTCGCGCGCCCGCGCCCGGACGCCGCCGACAACTGTCACATGCAATTATGGCCGCCATGACACTTTCGTGCGCTTGTATTTGAAAATACAATGTTGAACGGAAAGGAATTTTTTGAGTTGTTTTTATTTAGATTACGGAAACGTGGACTGCAAACACATTTACTTATATTATTTAAAAAAAAAAACAAATATTTTGTAGGTATATATTGTAATCAAAAATATGTAAGTAAACTAACCGTTGTCTGTGGCTTGATACGCTTTCGTTTGTTACTTTCCTCAAATAAAGTTTTTATTAAAATTTTATTTTAATAACAACTTGTTGCCGTCCCGATGAAAAGAATAATAGGCGTAGCCGCTCTGAAGTTTTGCGCGAATGTATATTTAGCCATTGATTTTTATTTATACTTATAATATTATAATTACAACCACCTAATATAAATAATAAAACCTAATATTATAGTTACAACTGAGACCTTTAATTAAAATGGTCTAGGTAGGTTTATTTTCAATATTTAAAGGTGTTAAACAGAACTCTTATCAATCCTAAAAGGTTTTTCAAATTCCCTGCTGAATCTCATTTGGTACTGCTACATATTTTACATAATGTATTATTTCAGTTTAAAACTGTTTAAATAACTTCGTTAATTAGACTTTGAAGACATTAAATTTTATTTTGTAATAAAATTTTATTTGAGTTTATTATTAAACGGTATGTTGGAGTGGCGGCGCGCGGAGTTCGCTGGCGTTTTTCACGATTCTACGCTAATTCAAAGCGACATCTCTCCGTCCTATTCCCGGCTTGGCGCAGCCCGTAACGATTTCAAAAGGCGTATATATTCTATATTCAAAATTATTAAATTTAAAACTTTTAAATACCGATTGTAACACAATTTAATCTATACTAATAATATTATTAGAAAATATTTGACTGTATTTGTTCGTAGTAAACTGAATTACTGAACCAAATTTTAAAAATTCTTTCAACCATTAACAAGCTGTTTTCACAAGCTAGTAATATAGCCCATGATGTTTTTGACCGTCAATCTCTCTGAGCGAAGTGGAGGCGAGAAGAAAATAAAGATGATAGCTGAGCTGAATGATTTTAACTTCCAAGGATCAATCTAATTGGGCCTATGACTTGGAATGCAGCCACGATCATTTGAGAGCTTATGCAAAAGTTCATATTACTCCTATTACCAAATAAACAACACATCTTTTAACCTAACTGTAGTAAATAGAGATACCTAGTCTTCTCCTTTTTCACCGTGTCTCCTTTTTTCTTTATTAACTCCTTTTATCATACGAAGGCTGGCAATGCTTACGTACACTGATTGTTGCGGATATTTCCTTCTACCATAGAAATATAAATATTAGAATAGGTTAAATGTTATTACAGTTTAACTGTTATCTATAGATTAAATATTGTTGGTTAAAAATCATTTGGCAAGCTACACTCATAGTTTAAAAAAATATACATGAGTAAAATGTAAAGTTGTACAGTAAAAACCTATAGGTATCATTAATAAATATAATAAAATAAATATTATTAAAGATACCTTAACAATCGCTGCTATAAGATATTAAATCGTGATTGCAATCAACAGGGACAACATGTTATTACAATATTAATATCAGTAAGAATAGAAGCTTGTAAAATGTAATCATATCTGACAATTTGGCAAATTTAACAGATCTTCAACTACGCTCTCAATTAATTTAGAATATTGTTTTTGACTATTTATCTTTGTTATGTTATATTCTGTAAATATTTTGTTTGTTTTATTAATTTACATTTTAAATCTACAAAGAGATGTACTATTGTCGCAAAATCGGGGTACATTGAGACAACTTTGAAATGAATACGCGCAAATGGTTGAAATGGCATTTGAGGTAAAATTATCACATAAGTTTTACCTTTTCATTTAAACCAGAAGTGCGTTTTCATGGTTCACCCCCACGGAACACATCTTAATTTACTTTTCTAAACCAATTACAAAAAACATCAGTGTTCATTTAATACTATAAATAATAAATGTTGATGTGTCAATTATTGTCTCTCCAAATCGTTTCCCGGTAAAAAAAACTTTTTTATTTTCGTTCCGGGCAAAGGTAAGCCACGCCTTGCGGCTTTCGAAATAGTGTCGAATGAGAATCGAACGGAACACCCATTGAATAAATTATTTTTAAAAAGTAGTCTAATACCATAAGTTGTTAAAGTTGAAATTGTAATAACAAAATCTAATACGACAATTCTTAGCTAATTTCGAGTTTATCTTGAGGGTTGTAAAGGCCAAATTTCCGTTAAGATTTCCCCAATGGGTGTGTTCATTTAATATTTACTGGCCACTTTTTCGCGGCCACATCGCACGTGTTGCTTCCAAGTTCGAATGCTCAGAGCCAGATCAGTGTATTGAGTCCATTAGTTCGCACATTAGAGTGAGTTAGTCGAATTATTTAATTAGGTAATTCAATAAGGTAGAGAATTAATATCAATTATTTGGCATCGAGATTGAAGCCGGACCGGAATTTGGCTTTTATTTAAATTGAAAGTGGCGTATTCGCGAAACTAAGGAAATTTCGAAATAAATCCACGACTAAAATAATTAAATAATTTATTGAAAGTGACAGGAGTGTTAGTAGAATTTTAATTATCGATATGGAACAAAGCAAAGGTGGGTAAAAAGTGAGTTTTAAGCAGATGTTTGTTTTATTAAAGCTAGAGCTAAACATAGTAAGAAAATCTCAATTATATATACATAATATGTTTCTCTCTTCTTATTTCTTAATATTTGTTTATATCAAAACTAATTTACTAAATTTTCTATATTAGTCAATGGTTATTAGGTTAAGTTCGCTTTTTTCTGATTCTCAGAACATCTTCTTTTGTTCAGTTCACTTTGAAAGTGGTTTAAGCGCATTTACACCCAATTTGAGATCTCAGATAAGGGATTTGTATTTTAATAAAAATAAAAATATAGGTACCTGATGATAATAATAATAATATTGCTAAATTATAGCGAAGGTATAAAAATTAACAGCAATTTAAAATAATACCAATAATTGAGTAAATAAGTATCTCATGATATACTTTTTTGACCAAAAATATAGTTAATCCATTTTAGAAATTATAATAACGAAATTTATTATAAGATTTAAAAGACCCCACGTCTATTTAACATAAATAAAAAATATTCATCATACATCTTTACAACATTTTGAAAACATCACTTAACTAGACTTTGCTTCGGAAAAGTTTTGAAAGTATACAATGTTTCCCGTCTGGATGTAATACATTTTTTCTAGATTCCGTTTAACTTTTTGCACTTTTGGATATTTAGGTATGTTTATTAACAACTTCATCACTTAATCTACCTATTTATACACATGATTTATCCGTTACGTAAATTATAATTTAAAATGAAATTTTCAATATTTATCATAGATTTTGTATTATAATATCCTAAGGAAACTTATTGTGTCATATTTAGCACCATTGATTAAGCGTGCTGATTATTTATTATCATTATTCCATTGAAGGCAAAAACTTAGCATGTAAATATTAATTAATGAAAATTGTCTACGGACAAAACCAATTTATCTTAATTAAATTAATATAAGTAGGCCGCTGTGAAAATGATGTTTTTAATTGTTGAACAATTCTTAAAAAGTATGTGCCCTAAGCTATCGTATTCAGTCGGAATATAATTAACTTCAATTTGTACAAGTAATGTTATTACGGTTTATCACTCCACTCCCAAAAAAATAGCTCTTAATGTTAAGTTCGCCATGTACAAAATACATTTTATTTTTTATGTATTTTTAGTTATTTTTTCACTTAGATTCTTGCTCGTTTGTTATGTTAGCAAACGAGCAAGCGGGTTATCTGATATTGAGTGACCACGATTTCTATTAAAATGTGTAATAAGTAATGATTAATTTAAAAAAAAAACTCCAAAACAAAACTGACTCTATGATAATCATCATATTAGCTATGGCACTTCGGATGAATATGAACCTAATGACACCTTACACGTCAAAATCGGTTAAATAGTTAAGGCTATAGGAGATCGGATCATTGTGGACATAAATAATATATACTCACGAAAAACATAACTCTTGTTCTGGGCCAATCAGAAGAGTAACAGATAAGGTCTCTTTGTGTAAGAAAAGGAAAAGAGAGTAGGTTGGAAAGGGCCTGTATCGCCTACTTAGCCGTCATACAGAAATATGAGTGTCAGTGTGATCACTAACGTCTTCATTTTGTGATGTTACATAACCTGTGTAGATATTCATCATTTGGTGATAGTTTACTTCCACCACCACCACCTCAGCCTATGATCGTCCATTGCTGGACATAGGCCTCCGCCATTGATCGTATCATTGGGGGTAAATGTGCCATAATCGCCACGCTTGGCCGGCGTGTTGGCGATCCCAGTATGTTACCGTATAAAGAAAAGGACGCGATAGTTTACTTATATAAAAATAGTTTACTAATAAAAATAAAGTCTGTCGAAGTTTACTTCTACAGGTTGAACCCCAAAAATAGTTATTAACTTCAAAATCCGGCTTTTTTAAATCATATTCGGACGTTTCCATAGCTATTTAATAGAAAAATATTCGAATTTAATTTTTAAAAGACTGAATTTATTGCGAAAATGTCCTAATTAGATTTGAAAAATGTGGAATGATTTATTAAGATCTGCATTCGAAGTTGAAGACCTTTTTTATTTTAATTTTATTTTATACCAAACTACCTTAATTTATTTTATACCAAAATAAAAAAAAGAAAACAAAAATAATTGTGCACTTTTACGTAATGAAATCAAAGGCGCGTAAGCAACGGTTCGCACGTGTCGTGTAATCGATAGGGCTGCGCTGTCGGCACTCTCTGTGGTCCACAGAGTTACAAAGGACCACAGAGAGTGCCAACTGAAGCGATTTCACATGTGCTGCAAACGATTTATTGTTTTCTTATCGAATTATTTGAAACTCGTATTTTTTAAGACACTATCGTTTTCCATAAGCAGTCGAAATAATGAAAAGTACATTTCTTTAAATACTTTCATGTCCGATTGTTTACGGCAGAGATTTCAATGTGGCGAATGTTTGTTCGAATTAAAGTTTGTCGCCACACAAACGAACACTCGAACTTCGTAAAATTCATGACTGAAGTTACAGGTGCCTTGAACTGGCGTTACTCTACTCGACACTTTATTTGAAGGTAATGAAAGAGGCTCTTATTGTTGTAAAGTG
This sequence comes from Papilio alexanor hazarajatica, assembly GCA_018246295.1. Classification (NCBI taxonomy): domain Eukaryota; kingdom Metazoa; phylum Arthropoda; class Insecta; order Lepidoptera; family Papilionidae; genus Papilio; species Papilio alexanor. Next base: position 9,366 of record DWLR01001612.1, read on the forward strand.
TTGAACAACGTAAATTCACTCGACGTTGTGACTAAGTGGTTGATTACTATATCATATATGATCAATGAAATGAGATTTGACGTTTTAACTATTTCTGTTAACATGATACTTTTACAAAATACTAATTTAAAATGTATTATTTGTAGATAATCAAAATGCCGCGAGACAAACAATCCCAACAAAGATTTACGATGCTAGATCACACTCACAGATGAATTACAATATAAACGGAGGAACTTATTCAGAAAACAATCACAATCTATTCCAAATGATCAAGTGTCACGAAGACAGCCTACTAAGGCTGCATCACTTGACGGCAGGAAGACAGGTAAACGGCACATACGATAATAACTATCAAAACGATCTATCCTGGTACTCTAAAGATCTTCAACGGCAGTACATCAAACCCGTTGATTATATCTCATACAATGATGTAAGACGAAAATATGATGAAAACAAGGGTATGAAAGAAAAGGATGCACAGAAAGAGTCCGAAGAAGAAAGGGAAGGGAAAACGGACGAAAGAAAGAAACCAAGAAGAAATCGGACCACGTTTACCAGTCAACAGTTGGCCGCTTTGGAGAAGGTGTTTGAGAAGACACATTACCCTGATGCGTTTGTTAGAGAGGACTTGGCGGCTCGTGTGAACTTAACTGAAGCGAGAGTTCAGGTAAAGGTAGCTTTTAATTCCTCTTAGAAGATGGTTCTTATTTTATAAGTCGGCTGTCATAGTAGCTATTATAATAAAACATGACATGACAAGATCTGATGCTCAGCAATTTTGAAATAAAAAAAAATTGGTGTTAAATGAATATTTTGAGGCTCTTAAGAACATATAACAAAGTACCAGGCAACAAAGGGCGTAAGGGGTAGGGATGTGAGGTCCGCCTCGGGTGCCAACCAGTAAGTTGTGACAAAATATAAAAATACAAGCATCAAGGCATAATAACGTGGAATGGAGTGATTAAAATTTTCGTCGTCTACCAAGCAGGAGGAAATGACGATAAATCACTGAACCAATCCTTTCATCAGAAATCTTTTGATTTTCTGTCAAGTCTCAGTCAAGACAGTAAGTAATAGTCAAGTCCGCTACGCACGAGTGATGCTTCCCTGATGCACCCTTGTTAATTAAAACCTGTTCTGACCCTGCTGTTAGAGCGGATAATACCTATATTCGCAAAATTAAACATATTACTTATCTCCTTATTGTCATGTTGACAGGAGGATAATGTTTTTTGCAGATATAAGTATGTATCTAGGGGTGTATGTATGTATATCCGTTCCACTGTGAAGTAAATTGCCATTTGATTCGTATTCTTCTCCGAAGTGTCGTAAGGGTACAGTCAGTAGGGGTACAGTCAGTAGGGGTACAGTCAGTAGGGGTACAGTCAGTAGGGGTACAGTCAGTAGGGGTACAGTCAATAGGGGTACAGTCTGTAGGGCTTATTGATTTGTTGTTATTCACAGGTTTGGTTTCAAAACAGACGGGCAAAGTTTCGACGTAACGAACGCTCAGCCTTGTCATCTCATCGAAGCTCTACGAGCCAAAATTCTCCCGAACCTATACCTGTGCCGATTGGTATTTCGCATCAAGCCGACCCTAGACAAGACTATACAAGAAACGCCAAAGAGCCGTGGCTTCATCATTTTCAAACGAATAACTTAAACTTTAATCTTGGTATCCCATTGACAAATACTAGTTTATACCAGAACGATTATTCATTGATGATGCAAAACGTCGGAAATCGACAGTATATACCAAATTCTAACACATTAGTTTCCCAAAATGTGTCAAGTTATAGTGGATCAAACGAAAACAGTTATGGTTCTTGCGCTTTGATAGGTGGTTACAGTAATCCTTTGCAGCCGTCTCATCATAGTTCGTACAATTTAAATTTAAGATTACGGCCACACGATTTTACCATTAATAATATAACGTTATAAAAAAATATTACGATACATTAAAAAAAATACATTTTAAATTTATTATAGTGTTTTTTTATTAATAATTTTCGATTGAGATTTTTTTATTTATCGCATTGTGATATGTAAATTGACATGAAAAGCAAATTTTTTTGATTAATAGTCGTTTGACCAATTTAGACAATAAACAGATTTGATAGAAAAAACAGACAAATTAAATCGTACGACCCAGTTAAGAGATAGGAGTATTACTGCAATTGTTATTAAGTGAACGACATTTAAATTTTTTGATAGCTTAAGAAAACACACGATACGCGATACGCGTATACGAGATAATCGCGTAGAGTTAAAGAGACCTATGATAGGTTGAAATTCTCATGCTTTGGATGTGAATCATCAATCTTTTATAAATCTATTCTTAAACTTTGATTAAACATGTTCAAGGGAAAATATGAAGTTTCTATACAAATATAATTTTAAATTTAATATTTGACGCGAATAAAATTAATGTAAGATTAACAATAACTTAAAGTTCCTAAACATGACTACACAGCTTTTAATCCGTTGCCTTCGGTAAAGAATAAGAAAAATGTAATACAGCCACCAGCGACAAATGACATCTTGTCTTGGTCCTGTCATTAATTACGTATTGTGATTTTGACAGCTTACATACCTTTTGAAAAATATTAACCGACTGATTTCAGATATTTTATTACTTTCTGTATAAGTTCTAGATGTGTTAGTCTCCCAAAGTGATAACCATTGCGTAGATCATGTCTCATAAAGTCATTTTCAGAACAGTTTTAAGTATTGCCTCAGTGACATTAATTTCACAACTAATGTACAATTTTTACATTAGAAAGAAGCAAAGAAACTTACATAGAAAAGAAATAAATGAAGTTATAATATTCTCTTACGGTGTACATGATCTGAAAAAGAGCAAATACTCACGGTGTTTTGTAACTCCGAGTATGGAGCGCTTGTTGCATTATTTAAATGGGCCTAAACATAATATAGATATATGCATGTATATAATTACAAATTCAGATGTTAGTAATATATTGATGAAGTTACATTATCGGGGTGTTAAAATACGCTTAATAATAGATGCAGATATGGCATACTGTACAGGGTCTTGTGCAAGAAAGTTAGAAAAACATGGTGTCCCAGTGCGGTGGTTAAAGTCTACAAATCTAATGCATCACAAGTTCTGCCTCATTGATACACTAGCTGATGATGAACGGATTACACCATATGTAATGCTAGGCTCTTTGAATTGGACAAATCAGGGTTTGTCAGGCAATTATGAAGATGTAACAGTGACTTCTCAGAAAAATTTAGTACAACAGTACCAAGCTGCTTTTGAAAAGTTGTGGATTTTATTTAAACCAATTGATTTTACATAAAAATTCTAAGATAACTTATATTTTGTAATCATTATTTACAAGATCTGTAAAAAATCGCTTCATTTGTTAAATGTTTAAAATTAACCTTTCCTCTTGTTATATGATTCATATGGAGTGATTTCTTGATGTACACGTTTATCAAAGATAATGAAGACTTATTGACAACTTTTATTTAAAAGATACTGGCATTGTGTTACCTTTATAAGGCTTAATTTAAGATTAAAATATTTTTATACTTTTACTCTTTGTATTATTTTATACAGTATTATGACTGTATTATTTTTAGGGACTACCCTTAAACGAAGAAGCACAAGCTCACTTGATCGTAAGTAATTAACATAGCTATTGCAAAAATGTCAAATTCCTTCACTTTTGACTGGGTTTTCACTAAAAACGTGTTACTGTTGTTGTTTAATTCATTAAATTTCCATGAGGTGTATATCACAGCAAATTTTAAGTAAATTTTATTAAAAGTTATTAGTATTTAACTTGTATTGTATTACATGCCTAGGAATTTAGGATTTTTTTTGTAGTTAAACCAAAGATTTTACAATTAGTTTACAAGATTTTATAACTTAAATAAAAACACTTATCCAGGAAACGTAATTTCTTTATTCTTATTCTTAACAGCTTGTTTATTTAAACAGGCTGTTAGAATAATGAAGCAAAAAAAAAAAATATGGGAGAAATTTCTTGTCACCACGCTGTACACAAGTACCTGTTTCTTTATAAATAGTGATTTCTTCTACAAAAAGAAGTCTTTTACTAGTGCAAAAACGTGCCTTAAATATGAATTAAGTCTAATGAAAAGTTTCAGTTATTTCAACAAAAAAATAAAATAAAAATTTTCTTCAATTTTTAAAGCTCTCTAGCGCCCAAATTAAGCAACTTTGGATATGGTAAGTTTGGTTTGTGGAGGTGGCATATACTAGGAAAGTGCGTAGTATTTCGAGTACGAGTACTTGTAAATACGCGTCCAAAAAACTACTTCCATGAAGTATTTTGTGGTCAACGACAAAAAATGTATATAATACATTCACTTACATTACATAAAACACAAACAATAAATTGTACAAAACCACAATACAAATACGATACATACTTCTACTGCACTCACCATGCGTTTCATTAAATCACACTCTCGCTTATTAGTATTACACGTTGAAATAAAAACTTTTTTTTAACAAAGTATCTTAATATGTGAGAAAAAGTCAGTTTTCCATTCGCACATTTGTCCATCGAATGATTCTTTTATCGCATCTTTCAAGGCCTCGAGTATGAGTAGCTCCTACTCGTACGAATGGTGACTACAAGCTGCGAGTATGAATAGCGCCTACGAGTATCGAGTACAGAAGCGTTTACCAGCACCAGGCTCTTAAATACTTATATACTCTTCTAAATACTTGATACGCCTTCGTTTTGTTTTATGATACTCAGTATTTACTAGTATCGAGTGAAACCTAGTATCAAAACCTGTTCCAGTAAATACGTCCCACCTCTAGTTTGGTTAAATGGTCGTATTTTCAGCCGAGGCATTGGTGGTCTTCCGTTCTATACATGATTTCCGGACACCTGTATAATTTATTTAACATCATTAATTAATTTAATACAATTTTTTCAATCTCATAAAAATGTCGATACTGAAAAAGCTGGCAATAAGTTTTTCGACTTTGACATTTGCGTTGCGTTACCACCTGTGTGTGATAAAAATTCGAATTGTACTGAATATTGTCATTAATTGTTGTCCACATGGTGTATAGTATAGACCTAACTAGTTCTTAATAAATTATGTTTTAGTTTAGGGTAACGTTATTAAATTTTACATTAAGATGGACTTCATCGTTGATACGGTCGGTGATGATGATCTTCAAGTAAAAACAGAATTATTGGATGAAAATGATAAACTTTTTATAGGTTAGTATTAGATTTCATTTTATTTTTGAATTTAAATTAAATGTTGTAGTACTCATACTAAAGGTTTTCATAATGTTAGGTTAATAAGTAAAAAAGGAATGAAATGTTACATAGCGTTAAATACTAATACAAACAAATTTACAGAAAAAGAGAGTAAAATCGAGGATATTCTAAATTTATTTGAAAAGAAACGAGAAGAACTAGATAAACTCGAATCACAGGAAGATGATGTGCAAAACAAGTTGAAAAGACTTAAAATCGACAGTATTTTTGAAGAATTCTTTGATGAAATGGGATGGCATAGCTCAATTATTTTAAAGAAAGAAAAGAAAAACAAGACGAGACTATTTCATTTTGAGCAATTAGACATTGAAACTGGTAAACTAAAATCTAACTTAGGATCTGTTGATGTTGAAAAAGAAATGAAGAAATCGGTATTGCAGCCGGGTATTGAGAAGAAACACCGTCTGCCAAGATATGAAACAAGTGATAAAAAATTAAGAGCTCTGAGAAAGGTAAGTTCTACAAAAACTTTTATTAATGTATCATACAATGTACTAGATGTCGCTACTAGACATTCAATACATTACTATCAGGAAAATACAATATAATGCTTATAAAATATAATTTTTTGTCAGTAGGCTTACCAATATATGGCATCTCATTTGCACAATCATGTGTGTAACAAATATTTATTTCACATAATTAACTAATATTATCTCATGTCATGGCATACTGCCTGACAGTGTTTGTATAGAGTGTTAAATAACTCACTGGGATCACTTATTAAGCAACCCTGGTGGGTTGTTAGGTTGATAATCTGGGCTGGCAAGAGTGATCTATATCTAAAATTAATATATACTATTTGTGCAGTGGCAAAAAATAACCCCTACTTCTACTACTATAGCTGTTAAATATATATATATATAATTTTCACAGAAACAACGCGAAGAAACGAAAGGTCCAGGATGGTTCAACATGAAGGCTCCCGAGATGAATGAAGACTTGAAGAATGACTTGCAAGTCCTGAAAATGAGGTCTGTGATGGATCCAAAACACTTTTACAAGAAAAATGATATGGAAGTGCTTCCAAAATATTTCCAGGTAATATTTCTTCTTGTATAGCACATTTCATGCGAAAAACTTATGTTTGCAACAGTCTGTTGAGTCAGTTCACATAAATTATTATATGTGCTACAACGCAGAGAAGATGTATGTAATATGGGTAAATACAATATGTATTATTGTTTGACTGTGATGACTTGTGTGAATCTTCTTAGTTTGATAGACTCTAAGGGTGATTGTGGTTTGAGATGAATGTTACTTTTCAGGTTGGCCGAATTGAAGATTCTGCTTTAGACCATGTCAATGAGCGTTTGACAAGGAAGCAAAGAAAGAGGACAATGGTTGATGAGTTGTTAGCAGATGTAGAGTTCCAGAAGTACAATAAGAAAAAATACAAGGAGATAATAGAAAATAAGAGAAAAAAGGAGTATAGAACTTTCATGAGGGACAAGCGGCAAAAGAATAAATCAGAATTAAAAAAGAATAAACTGAAAGGCCAGAAGAAATCGCGTACCTGAAATAAATTTTTTAAAATAAAACTGAAGTATTTTTACTTTTTAAATCTTCAGTTAAAGATACCAATGTTACATATGTACAGAGAATTAGTTCCTTAGAACATTGCATTTAAAAGTGCCAAAGAGCTTTATAATGTTGTAGTCATAGTCATACTAGTAGACAAATTAGACATTCAAAATGATGCTTGATTTTTGTAGTGTCAGTGCGAATGTCAGATATTTTTTTAGTGTATTACTTAATAATTTGAGATTGCCTTTGATTTTACGATGTTGCACCATATATCATCCTTTTTTAACAGCGGGATTTTACTAAGTATCCAATTGGTGACATAAGTGGCATCAACCTCAGGCCTGAGATTACAACAAAAGCTTTATGTTTGTTAATAAATAAAAAATAAAATGTAACAAAATGTATATTTTCAAAAATTATCAAAACACCTGTATATTGTGGTGACAAACAATTAAAATAATTGAACTGTATAAAGATAAATCCTTCAACACATGGCTTCGACAATGTTACACATACAAGCAAATAGTACAAAACTGATGTTCACATATAGAAGTGGATTTTGCATCTTTGCACCATAAATGTCTATCTACATTTTTCATATATTACATCTTCATACACAAATATTAGACAATACACAATAGTTTTGGCCATAAATGTTTCCCTGTACTCTTAAAACTAATTTATAATAATTAAGCACCAATTTCACCCATTGTATACAAAAATATCAAAATCCTCAGCCCAACTGGACTGTGCACTGCACTGCACCTGTCTTTAAAATTTCTTTACCTAGAAATCTTTTTTTTTTAATCATAAATTAAGACCAAAGTCCTCCAGTTATATCCACAGTGGCACCAGTGACAAATGAACTCTTATCGGAGCTAAGGAACGTTATTACTTCTGCAACTTCTGAAAATTTAAAAATAAATAGTAACAACATTAATTTTATAAATATTAATTATAGATGTATGTGTAAAATGTAAATTATATATGTATACATTTTCCTATTTAATAAGAGGCCAGTGAAGTGAAGTAGTGAAATGTTTCATTGAGTAAACAATGTTACATTTGCCCCACAGACAGGAGGGTATTGTTTTTAGCTGGTATATAATGTGTACGCATATATGTATATTCGTTTTATTGTGACTTGTGTCGTAAATGATTTAACCAATTTTGAGGTGTCACGTCACATGGGTACATTCAAAGGGGTTATTGATTTTTAAAATTGAAGATGATGATCCTTTGGTTCCTATTAAAAATAAACAGTTGCTGTCCTTATAGGAAGAGAATGGAACGGGGAATAAAAACATTAGCCTCATATGACTGACCGGTTGGCGTAGTGGCAAGACACTTGCCTTCTGCGCCGTAGGTCGTGGGTTCGATTCCCACCCAAGACAAACATTTGTGTGCATGAA
>DWLR01001613.1:0-17610 GCA_018246295.1 Papilio alexanor hazarajatica
GCGGAGGACCGATCTTTGTGGCGATCAATGGGGGAGGCCTACGTCCAGCAGTGGACGAACATAGGCTGAGATGATGAGATGATGAACAAAAACCTACTGAATAACGAAGGTTCGAAAGTTAGTTTTTGATGTCTAATAATGTCATATTCTTAGAATTTGTAATAAAAATATTTGAATCTACCGCATATTCCGCGGCATTGTTATTTTGTAATTGGAAGTAAATTCGCATTTTCTTATTAGCGTGAGTCAGAAAAATTTCTATCTTTTATAGTATCGAATGGCATTGATATTTATAACGTTAATGTGTTCATATCGTTTAGCTAGTTTAGAGTGTGCTAATTGTTATAGTAATATATATACCATACATAAATGCAATTTATTAATCGTCTTTATAATATTAATTTACGTATAATTTTAATAATGTAGCAAACTATTGTTTAAATTAAACTTAAATGTTCGCCCTGGGGTACGCGGACATCTAGTTTCGCGTTGCTAAACGCAGCTCATTACGAGTACATAAAGATTCAGGTGCACCTGTTATATTTTGAAGCTTAAGTTCCGAAGCATGTCGTCGCAAGTTTCTACATTACCGTGGAAATCGGATTATAGTTACATTAGGCTATAGAAGACGAAATGAACGGGGACTTTTTATACAATTTCAGTTAACACATTTTGAATTTATGTTATATTTGAAATAATAGCACTATTTCAGAAAATAAAATAATTAAAAGTTTTAAGACGCAGACCTTCTCTTTCCTACATAAAAACTGACTATCCATATATGTACAAATATTCTAAGCGCTTATTAGTAGCGATCGATGCTTGACATCAGAGTTTTTTTTATTTCCAGTTAAATTTAAAGTATGAGACAAAGTGTTCCGATCTACCAACAGATGACATTCATAACTGTTTGTTACCGTAAATATATAAAATAAGAGAGCGTTACACATGATCATTTTATATTAACGAAACTAAACAGAGACTGTATGTATATGTTAATTTTATAGAAGTGAATAAAGTCAGTAAAACAAATAGTGAGTTAATAAAGGCTTATAAAATATTTAAATGGATAGTATTAAATGCACCTCCCATTACGGCTTCTTAATATAGATATTCGTTAAAGTGGATTTCCTCATTAGTACAGAAAATGTAAATATATAAAATACTGAAAGAAACGTTTAACTTAAGTCTGGTTGGAAATATGTGGAAACTTAAATATATTTTATATATTACAATACCAAATTTACACAGGATAGAAAGATTTCACATTTATAAAACGGTTTGTGTTAAAAAGTAGATTATCTAATGAATACCACATTAGATGATATACTTATGGAGGCTTATCTTTATTTTTGATACTAATAATTCTTCCGATAAAAATCATAGAACTCTACAACATATTTGCACTGTTTAGCTTGGTTTATTTACGATTGCACAAAGAATACATATACATTATAAAACATGCCATCTGTATCCCAAAAAGGACAAGCAATTTATTTGTAAATACAAGGATCCTGCGAGAATTCTCGTGAACAGAATCCGGGCAATCGGGCAATTGGTTTTGCGTGTAATAACTAGAACAATAGGGGTTTAGAATTTGGACGTTCTGGAATTTCAAGGCTGTCAAATAATGTTTCCCAATTTCTTAGGCACTTTTTGCATATTACAATATCTTATGACAAAAAAGGTTTCAATTACTTGTTGTCCATATAATCATTCAAGATTTTGCGTAAAACTTAGATCAATAAATTATATATAAGTGGTATTATATTTATATAGAGGCAGATTAATTTCACACCAAACTGCTTTCTCACGTAAAAGTAATTAATTATTGAGCAAATAAACAAACGGAACTCTGTTGATTGCTGCCAGGAACAAGAACTTAATTCCAACTTTGTCTCCCAAAACTTTCTGCTGATTTATGTGTAAACTTCACAAAAATAATTGTTGATTGCTCTTGTATTGTTGGTATAAATAAAAATCAAACACGAAATTATTACATCTTCGTAATGATGTTACTTCATACATAAATTTGTTACTTTCAAAATTCAAATCAACTCCAATATACATTACTAATTGTACCTATATGCTGTAACTTTCACCTCCTGCTATTTATTGTTGGTTCATTGCTACAAGAATTATTGTGGTCATATGAATTGTATGAGGACGCCAGTGTGTGTAAAACAGTGCAAACTAGCACAAACACTAACGACGTTCAATCAGTCTCCAAAAAATGTATAGCGTTGTATGATGATGATTACTGACAGAATAATGGTATATTAACACTTTTGTTTCATGGGATAAATTGTTTCTGGCGCTTAATAATAAATATTTTATCTCATTTCATTTCATATTACATTGCTACCGACTATAAGCCTGCCCTTCTTATTTTGTAAGTCTAATCACAATAACATTAAGGTATCAAAAGTATATAAGTAGGTGGTTTCGTAATACATGACTGCATCATATTAAACAGTACTGTTTTCCGTTTAGTCACCCACTTTGAAGTTTCCTATGAAATTTAACCATAACAACAAACAGAAATGGTAAAGTTATTTACAAAACGATATTTGCAAGTTATACAGAACTCTACGTTTTCATTGTAACGTTACCGATGTGACTATAACACGCCAACGTACAATTTAAAGTTTGCCAGCAAATTTTACTTTAGTGCCTCTACCGGGTCATTTATATTTTAAGTTTTTTTTTAATTCACTTGATTTTAAAACTCAAAATGTTTTATCTATTGTTTACAGTATGATTCGTTTAGACAAAATATATTTTTTTTTTTGTACGAACTTCAATCTCGCTCTTTCTTACCTAACATATCCAAACAACCGAAGCATACCCATCCCAATTTTTATATGAATAGAGTACAGTAATAAATCGAGATAATTACTCTTTCGAATACTTTAGATGTAACGTTAGATTGCTTAATCAAAACAATTATAACGACACTTTAGGAGACGCCGCCGTGTTCACTCCGTTGCTTTCTGCTCCTTGTTAAACGAATAATCAAGGTCGGGGAGACGCTCGCATCGATCCGCTGTGATGTTAGGAGCTCCAAGCTTTAGGTAATTTTCGTTGCCACCTATACTCGATGCCTTCACTTGATTGCAATTATAATCAATTATAACCAAATGTCACTCAATTTAAACAAATAAATTCCTGTAATTATATATACAAATAAATTCAATAATAATTATTACACTAAAAATTAAGTCAGTAAAAATGTATTGCAATAATAGATAATGATTACTGACAGAATACTCCGTTTTTATTTTCAATTTAAATTAAAACAAAATTTGTAATGTTTTTTAGGGATGTAAATGTGTAAGCCGTTGAAATGGAAACAACGATGGCGAGATAAATAGTTACATATTTTTGTCCTATCTACATTAACACTACTATGCCATTTAAGAAACGATACTCATGTTGTGAGTCCCAAGTTTTTTTTTTCTTATCTTCATGCACACGAAACACAGGAGTATCCTTTGAACGCTTAGAAGTAAAATTCAGTGCAGCGTATTTGTCTTTCAATTTAAATGTCTGTGTATTAAGGAAATATTTAAATGTTTTGTTTTCAAGAATTTTTAACACATCTTCCGAAAACATACTTATAAATGTTATAGATATGTCTTAAAACAACTCTTATATAAAATAATGCGTATAAAAGTATTAGTATCGGCGTAGCAATTAATTAAATGTCAGTTCTAATCCAAACTCAACACGTTGACAAACCTTATGAATAACTAATTGCTGTTGGAGATTAAAGTTCTTATCGCTCCAACAAACCCTTTGAGGATCCATTTAGCTGTAAGCCCAACGTTAAATATTCATGTTACTACTCACGAATTTGGGTACTACGTTTTGGTTTCAGTAAACGAAATTCATTGAGTTTTACTTAAAGGACGTTTACTAAATATTACAAGTTCCTACGGTTAAATGTCAAGTTTATGCTATCTTTGATTGCCGAACTGAGCAAATTGGCAGTCAATTGGTGTATTTATGTCCACACTGGAGGCACAAGAACATTCGAAAGCCTTGTCTTGTTTTGTGACTTTATGTTGCAGCAATGCTGTAAATTATAAATAAAGCTTCTTCAAGCAATCAGTTTACAATACATTCCGATTGGAGAAATTCTCATCAACTGCCAGTACTTACAAAACAATTATGGCTCCCATCCACTTTTAAATGATTTCGGATTTTCGATTACATATCAGAATGACTTAGTTAAAATTTCTACGTACTTGAGCCCCGTACTACACTATAAACAGAAAAGTGTAATTGTTCTCTTATGTTTGCCGTCGGCTTTGCTTACATAAATGTTTTTAGTCTACAAGCTTTGACATGCGGAACGAGCAAGTCAATGTTTGTGTTTGCGCACTACAAAGCGTCCTTGCTTCCCGAAGTGGATAATGTCAGTCATTTACTTTGTCCTCCTTGTCTCACTCCAACTCTAAATTATTTACACAAATATTATGGAGTACGTGAGTGACAATAGGGGTGACAATTAGTGACAATTCAGCATATGATCCTAATAGTAATCTAATAACTTTCTTATTACCTCATAAATGTAGGTACTGTTATCTAACAAACTAAACGCTAACCCTACGTTTACACAATAGCTTTTAAACGACGGTATTTTACAACAACTTACAGAAAAATAATGTTCTTATATTTTTCACTCCACGTTCGAAATAAAGTGTAATTCTTGAAATGTCACAATTTGTAGCGTCGTCTGTGGATTTCATCAATATTCAATTTCCGGTCGTGCCGACGTCTTGCAATTTCGATCGATCTGACATTTCAATAGCTGGAAAGAAATTGAGTGAAATCCAGATAGTAATCAGAAAAATTAAATGAAGTTTTGTCTTCGTGTTGAATAATGAGATTGAACAAGACGACAATATTAAAAATAGCAATGTTTTCTTATGTTTTAAATATATATATATATACATAAAGAAAAATTTAAAAAGAAAGTTAGAGTTGGTAGGGTGAAAAACCAGAAACACTTTTATCGATCAATTCAATGACATCCTATAGGAAGGCTATATAAGGAATACTCGAAACCGACGATCATGTATTTATAAATGCGTAGATATAGAAGAAGCGAGACAAGTGTGCCAGGATCGCGTCAAGTGCAAATCCGTAATCTCTGCCTACTCCTCTAGGTTACGGGCGTGAGTGTTATGTTATGTTATAAAAAAATTCGTCATTTTCGAAACGGACGCCCATACAAAGTAACTTTGGTATGGGTAAATTGAGTTAAACTATTAATTGTCGACCGAGGTACTTGTCTTGTGAACATTGTACACGTCATTTTCGAACATCCTGTACAACAACGTAGAAATATATTCAAAACAAGAATAAACGTTATCAGTGTCTTCGTAAGATTTACGATTTCATTCTACCCGACTTTACGTAATTGATTCGTCCTCGAATCCATTAGCACTTGTGAGCCTATTGAATGCAAAATTACGAAGAATGACTGCAATACCCCTAAATACTCCTAATGCGCTTCATATGGTTAGTGACAGTAACCCAAAACTCAATTGAAGGCGAACCCTGTATTACTTATCTAAAGAAGCTTATTACTTGTTCACTTTCAACTGCGGTGATTTAGTTATTGTCTCGATTTTTTATTGACATATTTCGTTATGAGGGCATTTGTAATTTCAACGTCATTTTAGCAAGTAATTATGAATTTCAATGTTTTTTTGTGGAACGGGGATATTTGAAAGTAGGAGTCATTTAATCTTGAATGGCACTTGAATTCCGAAGATATAGCTACTGGGAATTGATATATTGATAGATTTAAGACACGCCCTGTTAGGGTTTATTGGATTTGTAATGCAACGTACCGTGGCTGCAAATGACTTAAGACTGTTAAATAAAACTATACAAATTTGAAGTCGGTTTTAATTTTGTTAAAAAATTTAAAATATTGTATAGAATGACATCGTTACTACGTACATAAAAAATCTTAAAGCACGTATGTTACATGGCACTACATTAATACACATAAGTTATTTCAATTCGCGTTATAGACTAGAGATATATTTTAGTTTGGGAGTTTCTAAAACCTATTAAGATAGAGAAAATTGCCCCGTCACGGTATCTTACTGTAAGCCCAACGAACACCCGCTGCTTTTAGCTTCTGAACAGACTCTTTTAAAACGTATTTTACGGTTTAATGTTTTTCCATTTACGTCCTAAAACTTGAATCAATTGTTTTCGCGCGAGTCACCAACATAATGTGCATTCAGTTTTTCTATTTAACTATTTTAATAACCTTTTTTTGTTGGAAGAGTGGACATTCGCACAGTTTTTTTATGAACAGATTTAAACCTTAGGTTCCAAAAATATTGAAAAAGTTGATATTGATAAATTTATGACAAGCCTTGTTTGGGTTTAATGGTTTTGCAATGAGGGTTACAGTGACTATAAAAGACTTAAATTTTCTTTGTAAATAATCGTAAAATTATTTTAATTTAGAAGTCGGATTTGTTTTTGTTAAAAAATTTAAAAGATTTCATATTGTTAATTATAAAATGAGAATGACTTGATTTCCAGCTTTTTCTTAAATTGTTTTCTTTTAAATTATGATGAGAATATTTTAAGAATGTTGTGTAAACGTTAGTCAAACAATTTTAAAAAGAAATTTGCTGATAGATAGTGTTTGATCCTACTATATTTTGCATAAAAATCCATTTATCGAATACAAAATAGGCACATCCATATATTGCTCGAGAGATGAGAGTGGAATCTGTGCAGAACTCAATTTTCTCGACGAAACGCATGTGATGGACGAAAACCTGAAAAAGTACTTAATTTTCAACATTAAGTATTTGTTTTAGGCAAATGTAGCCACCGGAATCAGCTAGTCGTAATATAATGATATCACCAAAGGTTTTTTCAGTTAACTTTACATGCGCAATAATTCTCATGTGGTTCTACTTAGATATCCTCTACTATACTTACAAACTCTCAATACAAGTAACACTCAAAAACGCTGACAATTAAACAACAAATAAATTGTTTTGATTGTTTATTTGAAAATGGTTTAAATTCTGTCTCGTCGCCTCTGTGATAATTTACATTTGATTTAAATAATGTTTTAACAAGCCTTGAGTAATAACAGCATGCAAAACCTGCCGAGCGTATTACTGCTTCTCGTTACATATTCAATTTAAGCGAATGAAAATTACGCCACAACATTATGTTAATCCCGTTCCTGTGGGAAATATTTTTCTTTGCTCTTGTTAACCTGGGAGATCGTATGTTGTACATATATTATACTATATTATTGTGTTTGTGTATAGAAATTCATATTGTCTTGTACTATATTTAGTTTTGTTTCATGTTTGATAATAATCAAAGTTCAACTTATCAAATCTCTACAATATCCCCTGAGGATATTCCTCCACAGATGAGCGACCACCTTACTTGAATAAAACTAACTTCAGGAACGCAGATGGCAGAACTCGCACGTTTAATTTTGTAGGTAAACAACAAGTATGTTGTTCATCTATTGGTAAAGAATAAACCAATAAAATATTAAACTACTTAAGGTTTTAATGTAGAATAAGTTACTGTGACGCTTCATCAAGTATCCACAGATGCGTTTTACTTAGTACATTGAAACGCAGAAATATTTTTTGATCCTGATACTTACTTAAACGCAATCTGTCTTGTCAATAAACTTGGAGTAAAACAAGAGTAACTTTACTCCGAGTTTTTAGGAAGGTGTAACCAATTTCATTATTAATAAATAATGAGTAAGGAATGAGTTAGCTAATCCGACTCTCCTCTCGGAGTGAAAAGCAACCCATTGTCCTCTGCAACAAGCATTTACGAATTGTAGTTGCATTGCCTACCTTTAGTAGACAGATAAGGGGATAAATAAAAAATTGACATTTCCTTCTCCTGATTTTCCCCTTCCCCGTCAAATCCTCTTTCCCTTCCCGCCCTATCCTTATCAGAGATTTCTTATTCCCACCCGAAAGGAGAAAAGGACCAAAATTAGGCTTCCGGCACCTCACTTCTCAGACGAAACTTGATCGTGGTATTTCACCGGTCGAGCGGGCCATTCGTGCAACTGATATTGTTGTTGCGGACTCTACCACTGTTAAAACCTGGGCACCACCTACTTTAACGACCGAGTAAAGGTGTATAATGACATTTGTCGCAGCTGAGTCCAGCCGAGTCGGGGACCATTTTATTTAATTTATTAATATTATTAGTAATCTTATTTTGTATAGCTGTTGCCCGCGACTTCGTCCGCATGGTATTCAATATTGATGTATCTATATGTAAACGTAAACATATATCTGCGTGGAAAACGTTCCGCGGAAACCGTACATTTTTCCAGGATAAGCCGAAGTGATGTTCCAGGCTATAATCTATCTCTGTGCCAAATTTCGTCCAGATCAGTTGGTGTGGAGTACGAAGAAAGAAAAAGTAACTAACTTATGTATTCAGTTCTTTTTTAAATGAAGTATTACCTAACCTAAATAAATAAAAAATAAAGTAAATAACCAAATTATTGTTAACTGGTATTTTACGTAGTTTAAAAATGAGCAAGTATGTTTAGACGTAGCGAAGTACTTTGATTTATAATATGTAGTGATCTGTAATGACATATGGTTATGTTCGCTTTCGTACAGAACATACTTCCAATGATAAAATGTATAATATTTAAATTTAACATAAAATATTATCAATGACATAAATTGATAAACATCACATATTTAATTAATTATCAGTTAGTAATAATGCACTAGTAAAACTATTAAACAATAGGGGGCGCTAACAACAATATTGGCAAATCTTCTGGAATCATCTACGAGCAAACAAATGTTTGCAAACGACTTGTTACCTGTGAGTAACAAGTAAACAGATTACAATTTGGTGCGTATTGTCTCGTCTATTGTTATGTTGAATGTCTGTGTAGATCATAAATCACAACACAAACTTCGACCACGTGACCATGAATTTGACATATAATTACTCAAACCAAATTGTCAAAATCAAAATTAACACAAAACTGTCATTACATTATTGCTGTCACTATCAAAAGATGTAGGATTCGTTCATTTATTCATTCTTTTTATTTTTAAACTACAGCATAAGCGCTAATCCTAACTAATCCAAGCGTAAGGAACGCTTAGTAAATCTGAGCGCACTCTGTGTTTATTAATAACGTTGTAAAACCGAGCTACTCCTTGGCTGTTTTAGGATTAACTAGTCCGAGTGTAAGTGTGGACTAAGCCAGGAATAGGCCATTTTTATTAATAAGACAATAAGGGTTTAACCTACTGTCATTATAAAGGGATTCAACCTTCTTTTATTCTAAGCCAACAATAAAATAAGCAACGAGTAGTGCAAATATAACGCTTCTTGTAACTTTTGTATGTACATGTAAGTTGAATCTTTCTCACTAAAGATGGGTCTTACTTACTTCTTCAGGTCTGCCAGAGCGTAAGTTTTCGATGTTTGATACACCCCTTTACTTCCTTGTGTCACTAGTTCGCTGGGAGAAGTTTGAAAACACATTTAATATTCTTGCTACATCGTTAGCTTTGTCTCTTCTATCCTCGGAAGGTATCTTAGTTTGCAAGTTTGTAAGTTGCATGAACAGGGTACTGGTTATATCAACATATTACGTAACTACTTTCGTTAGCGAGAAGACTATGTTCACAGCAAGATCATCAATAACATAATTTTATGCGTAAAGCGATCTTATCACTTTTTGTACAGAACCACTTTTTTCAGAACGATTGTACCAAACAGTGTTTAAAATATTTTCATTCCATTCATTCATTCATTGAAACGTGCCTTAAGTCTTTATTCCTGAGTTTTTATACAAAGCCATCTTTTTCTACGCTTACAGATTTATTAGTGTTTAAATGTGTTTCTTAATTAAAAGGGATTATTTTTGTGCTGTTTTAGGTTTTTTTATTATCCAACGTCCACTGGGCGATGTAAAGCTTCCTCAAGAACCATCAACCCACATAAGCATCCCCCTATATTTTAGCAATTGTTCAGACAATTTGTATATCATCATCATCTAGGGAATTTCTATTTTTTATATAAAAGTTTCAAATACAGTTACTTGTTCATATTAAGTTCACAGCTTATTTTAATCTATTAAATGTTATAATAAACCACACGTTTTTTTTTTATTTATCACCACGTCACCACCGCCCTTCATATATCGTCAGCACGACACAAATTTATGAGCAAGGGTGTTAGTGACTTTAATTAACAGCCGACATCAAAGCACCGTGCTCCCTGGCACATTAAGCAAGCAATTTGCGCTTCAAGCGCTTTGAATTCTCACAGAGGACATGCATCTCTTTTTACAATATATTTTTCTTTAAATGTGTGTATATTATATGACTGCAATTAAATTAATAGTATTGTTCAAAGCTACGTTTGATTTCTATAGAATGTTCCATTACTATCCTACAACAATAATTGTTGGAAGTTATTTTATGTAAAATAATTGTATGTTATACGAGTATAAGCTTACTTAATTTTGGTCATTAGACAAAATTATCCTTCTTGACTAGCTTGTCGACCCATCTTTTGCGAGCCCTTAGCCACGCTGCGTTATCCTGTACGTAGCCGCCATTCACAATCCCATTGACCGCATTGACCATCTGCTCTGCGAGCCATGTGCCTCGAGTATATCCAATGAAATAACCTTGTAAGAAAGATAAGATCGCACCCGGTACCTAGTCAGCAACTAATTTATGTAGTCCTCCCCCCCCCCTCCCCGTCACTGCCTTGTGCGTGCTTTAAAGTGGCGCGGTTATTATTCCTCGTCTACTATACGAAAAGTGACTACACTTTTTTTTTTGACTTTCACTCAAAGAATATAGTAAATCAGATTTACTTCATATTGCCTAAAAAAATATATTGTATTTATAAGTTGGATTTAGTTTAGTTTGCTGTATCGATAAACGACCCATTAGATAATCACTGAGAAATAACTAAGGAAAAGTTCAATAGTATGAATATTCTAATTCCACAAATGCATAAAATAAGCAACTTTAGTTGAGTTGAGTTAAATAATCACATTTTCGTCTAATAATCTATGGCATCTTCCCTTGTGTATTTTCCGGAAGAACTATATAACATATAGCATTGCATTCGATGTCAACGACCGAAATAGTGTCGTACTTGAGAAAGTACTACTTTAAAACACCCAAACAAAAGTAAAACTATTATAAAATCAGCATTTTTATCAAAGGAAATTTAAATAATAAATTTGTTTATTAAAGAAAAGAACGATCGTGTATTTTTTTTTTATTAGTTTTACATTTAAATAAAGTTATGTAAAAATATGGTGAATATTATATTTTAACTGAGCGATTTACAGTGATACAGTAAAAACCCTTCAGGTTTACATCACTGGACGGCTTACTCTACGGCTTACTCTACCTATGTTTTTTATATTATAAATAAAAAGAGAAAAATATCTAAATTCGTTTCTTCAAATTTAGAATCTTTTAATAAGAATAAAAATTCGGTAAGCGAAACTAATTTGCAGTAATCTACAAATGTTATGTACAAATGTTATGAATCATTATATTAAGGCCGGAAAATTGATTAGTTAATTTGTGGAATATAATTATGCAAATATTGTATTGCATAAAGATGGCCGAGGCGTAATCGTATTCCAGCACCTGATTCCACAAGAAATGAGAATACATAAAAGTGTCTTAAGATATAAATTACACGAAGTGATTGCGTAAGATTTGTAACGCGCTGAAAGTTTAAACAGATAGCAATGAATGGTTTTATGAAAACCACGGATAATTACGTTGAATTTTTGTCGAATATTTCTTTTCAACCATATACAATGACTTTTTGTGGTAACTTTACGTGGTATTTTATATACATATATGCATCTTTAAGTTCTTTGACTTTTTTGGAACTAAGATTTTTCAAGATACCTTGTTGCTACTCAAGAATATCCAACAACTATAATTGTGAAATTATTTAGCCTCTTTCAGTCATTTTTCCACAAAAGCTAATTTGGGAAGGTAAAATTTTTTACGATGTCGTGAAACTATCAGAGCCATTTCCAATCGTATGGCAGCCAAACCCTTAAATATTAAATTACTCTTAAATCAATGAAAGTTATTAAAATATTGTAATAAGTTGAAACGTGATTAAGGTGACAAGTTGCCTGGAGCGCTTTATGTCGCCAGTGAATTAATTGAGGAACTTTTAATTGTGTTATGTTAAACCTTGACAGTTCCGCGCAATTTCTATGAGTCGAAAAAAACTTGCGAGATATACAAATAAAATTTAAATTTAACAAAAATTAATTTAAGAAATATACTGCTGGTACAGGTTAATAAGTTGCGATTGAAATACACATTTAGAAAAAAGAAGATAACCAAATACTTGAAATATTTAACATTATACATGTAACACTACAAAGGTAAACAGAGAGGTGGTATCTGTTTTTTATCGTACTATATCCTCAACGTGATAAAAATGAACCTCTATCACCAACATCATCAGCCTGTATCAGTCTAGTGCTAGATATAGAATAGACATAGGCCTCCCGCAATGCCTTATACAATAGGCGATCCTTCGCCTATCGCATTTAGCGACTTCCTGTCTATCTCACGAAGTCATAGGTCGATCTGGAAAGAGGGCACTTCTACTTTTCATCCATGTCCTACGTTTCAAAACTTCCTCCCATTTGACGTTGCTAGCTCGACAGATGTGATCCATTGCTAATTAAAAATTACGTCAAAAAACATTGATAGGTAAATGAAATACGTGAAAAAAAATACAGGTCGAGCAAATACGAGCGTGTTAAACACAAACAGTCCTGACAAAATACATTTTAGGCATTTCCCTTGGTGTGAACAAATCGATTTCTCTTAAGTCTTAAGCTTCAGTTTCCGTATTCAATTTATCTCGGCAAGATGCCAAAGCAGGTAATATATGTACGATAATTGTTTCTCAAAATCCAAGAAATTGTATAAACTTTATTACGTACAATCTCACAACTGAAAATATGGAAAATTTTATAAACATTTTTATACGAATAACTTAAAATTTTGTTGAATATATAATTACAATTAAATTTTGTTGAAAATTAAGAACGTGTATTAATAGTGTTTTCATATTTGCTTTCAATGCTCCCGATACAGCGGTGCGAATAGCCCAGACGGCGATATTGATCCATTTATTTACGGATTGCAGGCTCGTCTCGGTGTATTTAAAATTTGCATAAATATTTTGAGCATTCTTAATTATTTATGGTATATGATAATTTTAAACTAATTTTGTACCTTTAGTATGGAGCCATCTTGTTGTCCTCAATATTCTGAGTCACTTCTACATGAGTTGCTTAAAATTACCACTTATAAATCATCCATCCATCCATCTCAGCCTATGATCGTCATTGCCACCCCAATTGATCTCATAATTCGGGACAAATGTACCATAATCGCCACGCTCGGCCGGCGGGTTGGCGATCGCAGTTGTTGTTGCAGGAATGGGCCGTCACAATTAGTGAAATACCAAAAACCAAACAATAGACAGGCGTGAAATAGAAGTATTCTGCATATCATCTGATGAGTGAGGTACCGAAGGCAAAAGTCTAGTTCCCTTATCCTTCCCATTCTTTTTCTAATAAGGAAAGGATGGGAAGGGAATTTGTATTTGACAGGGAAGTTGTTGGACAAGTATAGGTAATACGCTTATTTCTGTTTCTCTGTTTATTAAAGGGAGGAAACGTATCTGTAACTCGCAAATGCTTTTTGCACATGTCCATGGGTAGCGATCGGTGACTGCTTGCTCGTTGGCCACCATCTTGTATTGAAAAAAAATACTGAATTAATTGTATTAAGATTTTTCTAAACCTTTATACAGATTTTCATATTCTGTGTCCTAGCAGGTTTAGTTAAAAATATGTTCCAATTATTTCATAAAGGCTTATAGCATGTAAATGACTCGATAAATATTTTTTAGTAAAACCATTAAGGGCACTCTGCGCGTCACGCAACATTGAACTTTTCGATTAAACCGTCAATAGCATCGAGCTGGTCGAAATTGAAATTGACATTGCGCTTGCATTTAACATATGTTTTATTAAACGATAAGAGAGCGCTACACTCCTTTAAGCTAGTTATTTTAATATAAAAATATAATAAAAATTAACATATCTAAACTTAACCGGAATGGAGAGGACAATCACTCTCTACATTTCAATACAATCTACAGTCCAAATATATTTTTAGCATTTATTTGTTTTGAACACAAGCGATATGAGCTAGCTTACTATCAACTCCTGCTCTTCAGCAGACTCCAAGTGCCACCACTTCATTTAACTATTGTTTAAATGCAGTCATAGCACGGTATATATGATCTACTAAGATTAAATAGTGATGCATTTCCTAACAATGATACCACAAACGATAAAGTAAGTTTTAAAATCAATGGGCAAAACCTTGACCGCATTGTTGGAAACAAAAAAATCTCTGCCAAGGATATATTTAAAATAACAATGATCACAGAGGTTATAGAGATTATTATGATAGTATATGTGATAAACCAAAAAAAGTGAAGCAAAAAAAATATATTGATTGCGCAACAAGCCAGCACAGAAATAAAAACCGTAAAAGATCTATTCAGGTTTACCTAAGATAAAACTAAATGAAGGCTTGACTTTACCAGTATTTGAAAAGCTAAGTGAAGAAAAATATAAAAAAACAACAACACTTCAGACAAATACAATTAGTTACAAAGTGTAAGTGGATAGCATTTAACAATCAGAGACCGACATTGACTTGCAACTCCAATATAGCGTTTGCTGGACTGCAACACAAACGTTGTGAAACCAAGCGAATATACACGTTTAAGCCTTCCTACGTAAAGTACACACGCTTCAACGCAAACTCTGCATCTAATAAAGCGCACAAGCTCATGGGAACCTCCATAGAACGTGATCATGCAAGCCGAGGGCTAATGAAGTAATGGTGTCAACATTCACCACAACTTTATGTTTATTTTTACCCTTTAATACATGACCATACTATGCATATATAAGAATAACTACTTTGTAAGAGAATAGTCGCCAACTCCCTTAATTACAATAATCTAAATAGTTTTACTAGCACTATATCTCAAAGATTTACAAATATTTCCTTTTAAAATCTCTTTTTACTACTCCTTAAAAATATTCTTGGTTAAGTTGTGAATCTTCAGTTAGTGAAAGTTTGTTTGGTTTGTAGTATATAAATACATTTATTGAAATAAATACAATATCTGTAACGCAAGATTTAAGCTATCTATTGCGATTTATACAGTACAATTGACATGAATATTCAACGATGTTATAAATATTTAGAGGTGCTTCTGGAGATTAATTTAAGCGATAAATCTGCACTTGAACTGATGGCAGTGTTTAGTTATTCATGCACTTCGTTACCGTATTGAATTACAATAGTAAACAAAATATTATAATTCAATATGGTAACGAAGTGCATGAATAACTAAACATTGCCATCGGTCCAAGTGCAAATTTATCGCTACTAGTAACTAAATCTAGATGGACGTATGTTTGATCAGAGTAACTTCAATCTTTACTACCAAAGCAACAACACATTTTTTTGTGGGGGATATGAAATTCAATCCAAAAGTTCCATCTCTCTCTCTCTCTCTTTCTATTTTTGTGCGTCGTTTTCTCATTCCCAGTGGTCAAGACATCTCTTCTTGAGCTTTTTCTCTTACAATCTTCTTCCATTCTGTGCCGTTCCCTACGATGATGATGATGTACCATGAAATTACGCATTGTAGTCTCTAGAGGCCTACGTAGACTTACAACAAAAAGGTCTAATATGACGACTTCGTGGTATGTATAGCTCTGGAGCCTTGTAAGAATATGTTTTACGAAAAAAACTAAAAACATGGTCTTCAGAAGAAATTAAATATTACGGTTTTAATTTCCTCTGATGTCTTGACTGAAGTTTTGTTGCAAGTTACTAGAAAAATGTAAAAAAATAAAATCTTAATTATTAGAGAGGAAATCAAATCGAATAATAGCAAAGAAGTGTCAAAAGGCTAAGTTATTTTATTTTCGTAGTAGAAAATATAAACTTTGTTAAAAATACAAGTCTCCATACCTGCTCTGTGTCCCATATATCTAATAAAAGCCTCTCACTTTAAATACATTTTCTTTGCATAGAGAATAAAGTATGGGTAAATATGTTGCGAAAAGATGCAACAAAATGTTTACCTGTGCGAACAAATCGATTCTCCTTAAGTCTAGTCTCAATAGTCATCGTATTCAATTTAGTTCGGCAAAATGCCAAAGCCTTTAACGTATGTGTCAATTTTGTTTACTGTATGCACACAATTTGAAGTTTTTCGAAGTCGAAGTCGTTATAAGAAGTGCCAATAATATTGTGTCGCTAATTACAAATAAAACGTGAATAAATTATAGCAGTATATTTAACAAATAAAAGTAATGTGTATTAAATTTATATAAAATATGCAGGATGATAAGTGATGATGACTTTCGACCAGAAAGATAAATCAAAGATGCAGAAAGTAGAGGACCACATACGAAGGCATTAAGAGAAGGCCTATGCCCAGCAATGGATTCGGTTTAATGGTGAATTTATGGTTGAACACTACTGATTTACTGTAGAAAAATATACAATATTGAAAAAAAAATTATATGAGGCGAATGTAATAATAATCAATTCTCTGTTAATATGTTGAATTAGACAAGTGAATAAATTCTTTCGTCTATTGAAACTTCTTTCTTATCGATGTCTACGAGAAATGGCTTATCATTAATTAGGTTTATTACAATATCAATGAACAATTTTGTTTTTATGTAATCTTAACATCTTAAGATTACCTTATTTTTTTTTAAATTCATTTTCTTTTTGTGCAACATAAATATGCCAGGCAAATAGATCTTATATCTTAATAAACTGCGAAGGAATCCGAGATGTATGAAAAAACTTTTTCAAATAAGATAAATTATGGGTGCATACCTAGTTGCTTTAGATAAATCATAGAAAACTTGATAACAAAAGATAAAAAAGTTATACACTTACTTTATAACGTCTCTAGCAAAATAGTCTCGCCAAAATAGATTTCCAAAGAGCCTAACTACAACATTTAGTAACATAAGCTTTCTATACTTATGTACATAATTGCACAATCCAACGAGTATTCCCAACAGATTTTAGAACAGAAGTTAGAAATGTAAATACTGATTAAATGTACATTATATTTTTAACAAGCACAAAGGCGTAATAGACCTATAATAGATTCAGTAATAGAAAAAATGTGTATTAAAAATCGACTTCAGTAGTGTATCTCAAAACAACATCGTTATAAAATGCCAACCATTAATAGTGTGTCCTTATTATGTCTTAAACAAGATAATAGCATAAACCTGACGATATAGGAAACTGGTATCAAACCAACAACTGCCAAAACGTAAATACAGTTGTTAGAGGATGAGCTGTTATTGCTCATATATAATGAGTAATGTGTAGGCGTTCCACAATATGGACAACGATCTGAGTGAGGTTGCAGGAGTTCACTGGAAGTGGT
>DWLR01001614.1:0-17609 GCA_018246295.1 Papilio alexanor hazarajatica
ATGTATTGATTTGTTAGGAGACTATGTAGAAAAATAAATTATTATTTTAACTTTAATTACCGTGTTTTATTTTCATTGTCATTACTTTTGGATCACCCCTCGTATGTACATTAAATGTTACTCAGAATTATGATGACTAAATATGTTTTGTCTTAAAACTGCAATTTAATTTTAAAAAAAAGCTTAAATAAAATTTTAAAACCCATGCGATTAAAATACTATTTATGGTAGATAACCATGATTTAATTATGTAATTGTTTCTTTCGAGGTCCGGTATACGACAACATGGCGTGAGCCTATTGTTATATTCGTGGAAGTATTTTTAGGCTCATGGTAAATATATACATAGATAAAAAAATGCCACGAGTTGTTGTCTGAAGTCCAATGCAAATGTAATGCAATTGAATTGCATTGATTGCATTGCAACCACCATGCTATCAAAACCAAAATAAAACATTTCTAACAACAGTTATTATTAACTTCATTTATAACTTTAAGGAAATAATTCACTGAAACACTAAACACATTACGTCTAGGTGTCTATCGATAAATATAAGATTCTACCTTAAAAATGCGTCAATATGTGAATAATGACGCATGTCGAGAAATCCGAAGTGTCGGGCTAAAATACCGGTGAGTAGAGCGGCGAGGAGTGGTGGTAATGTGGTCAGTTGTTGCAGCACGAGACCGCTGCCCCAGGCCACTATCGCCACAGCGGCCAGGCGGAACCACTTGCCACCCCATCCCCAGTTGATGTCAAACGCACACCATAAAAGACCCCAAGTCAAAATACCTTTGAAGTAAAAAGTGTTCAAGTGAAAGGCTTATGAATCTGATTACTTTCTTTTGTTTAAGGCTTTTATGCCAAGGAACTTCATTGTTAGCAAGCTTTATGTATAAGGGTCTATGCCCTTAATTTTGCCTTTTAAAAAATGAGATATTGCCCGCGGCTTCGTTCGAGTTGTTTTCTACTTTCTGAAACTGAAGTTACAGACTACATACTTATATAATGGACTATGGAGACTTATATAGATTAGTATTTCGCCAAACTATACACAATAATACGTTATTATTAATGTTTAATCTGTGGTTAATAAACAGCATACTTTTGCACAGGTATGATTTTACATGACTTGCACAATATCTTTTTGTTACACCAATGTTAGGTATGTTTTTCGACAAGCTGTTTTATGGATCTAATTTGCAAATAAAAATGGATTAAATATAATGAAAATGTACGTCAACGGAAAGAATCAGCCAAAACATAATATAGTATTAGCATCGTTGCTCTGTTCACAGTAACTATAAGAAAAAAAAAACTTGTACAATATATTCCTCAGTATATGACATACTAAATATTTATGGAAAACCCCAGTTAAATTTACAGTCTATTGTTAATACAAAGTATTTATGATATTTTAACGTTTATTTAACAAAAACAAAACCGACTTAATGTTGGATAATTCTTCCTCTTTTTAGGGATAAGGAAAAGAAAAAGAGCCTCGTTTACAATATGGTTTGCAAAGGTAATGTTGCACACTGCACAAAATTATCGGAATTCTCTAACACCTAGGTGAGAAGGTTATCGTTTACGAAGTCGTTTACACTTTCAAAATTATATTTTATTGAGTAAATCTGTCTATTACTATTGATATTTTTTATTACCTTCTACCGTTATAATTTTTTTAGCACAAAATGATTTGTATTGTATCAGAACAATTTTACGTGATGCCTTGAATCAGTTGAATGACAAGGTCAATTAAAGGCTATTGATCTTATCAAAGCAACGAATCAGTTAATATTTATAGTTATGAATTAATTTTAACTAAACGTATGTAAATAATGTTAAGGTTTATGAAACATTTTATTGTGTTTATTGATTTAATAGTTAAAAAGATGTAAAAAAAGTGTATTAAGATATTATTTATAATTCAGTATTTTGTTTTATTAAACCAAAATGCACCATCACACAAGTCTTATTTTATTTAAAGTTTCTTTTCTTATATATATTTCTCACTGTTGCTTATACTGTATAATTATAATTACTTATACAAAGCGAATCTATCGTCAAGTAATTAACGAGTTCTACTCACCAATAACACCTAGACTTAAGTAGTGAATGAAGTCCAATTTAATAGTTGTAATCCACGACTTTTTCTTCAAATGGTCATTTCGCAAGAAAACTTTTTCCACTTTAGTAGCATTTGCGATAGATTCTGGAGATCTGCAAAAACAACGTTTTGATTCTTAACTTAGCACTTTATTCTAATTGTAACCACTTTAATGAATCTTCTATCACGAAACGCACTGCATTGTGTCGCCCGCGTTCTCCCTACTTGCTCTTCCGACTAATAACCTGTAATGTTCGTCCATAAGGCTTTGATTTATTGTGATAGAGGAACACACGTAATTAACGTTCTTATAAAGATACGAATGATACTAAAAATAGTTTGATCAAATAAAGTACTTACTTACGTATTCACTTCCTTCTGGTGGTTCTCAGTAAAAATGCGTTTATCAAGACTTTTTTTAGCACACTGACCTACGAAAAAGATCCTTGCAATGATTTGCCAGTGTCATTGTAAAGGTTGTAATATTTTAAAGTGTGACGTATTAATAATTAAAATGGAACTGCATATGTTTATCTTATTTTTTAGTAATTGTATAATCAATATTATGTAAAAAAATACTAAATAGTTTTGTATGTTTGTAAGATGTACATTCTGTAATAATAGAAACGAGGTTAATATAATTCCTCATCACTAGATTTTTTTAAAGTATCAACCTGCAATAATTATTATTACTAATTTAGTAATGTTGATTATTAACCGCTAGTAAAAATTTTATTCGATTTATCGAAATTTGTTAAAATATTTCAATGTTTGTGTCCAATATGTTTACGATATTTGATGAAAGCTCGATGAAAGTATATGATGATAATTCTGAGTACTGAATCACTCTGAATGTTATTCTTTTTTATGTTACATATCTGGACAAGAGCAACTTATTACGAGTACTTAACATTATTTCAAATCATTCAGCCTAGGTCATCACAATTGGAGCAATAAATATTTGCAAAAGGATATTAGCGTAATGTTTTTATAAATTTCTTTTGCAACGAATGTAACGGATCTATTCTGCTATAGTATCCGTATATCCGTATATGTTAAGTGTACTAGTCATTAGAAATTCATAGAAAATATACATCCCAATAATAACACATATCCCACGGTGTCAAAAATAACAGCGAACTAATTGTTATGTACACATCATGAGTTACTTAAAATGAAATATTATAAGAGTGGTAGGAAACAAACATTTACACGAGTTTTCTGCTGATATAAAAATTTGAATCACCGTACACCATCATTATTTGATGGTGTACGGTGATTCATGATAATCGGTGATACGTGATTTAATTGGCTTTCTCAATGTTAACTGACTGAGAATCGACATTATCTAGTGCTACTGAGATGGCTATAAAAATGATAAAATCCACGGGCAAACATTGTTAACGCGCATTGCGTATAGCCACTAGAATATCGTCTGTAGAAATTCATACTAGCATTTCACTGTAAGATCATATTTTCCGGTGTCACTTTAGGTGACATATTATTTGATTTGTTAACACAAATGTGCTGTTAACTTTTATTTCATCAAAATGTTAAAAGTAATCAATATAACGATTAACATCATAGGTACCGCAAATCTATGTAAATGTCTGTAACTAATCATAGAACGATAATAAAAGAATAGAACAAATGTATTTAAAAAAATAAAAATAAACATTAAAAATAATAATAATAAATGTAGTAACATTTTAAAAATATGAAAGATAATGAATATATACTCACTTACATTCATTCATTTTAAATAAACCACATTGAATATAAATGCACTATCACAAATAAATCAATAAAATAAATAAATAATGAAGGAGCTGTTTTGTATTGGCTGAGCAAATAATTTAAGAAGTAAGGCATATGCAGGCAAGCTATCGTCTATAGTAACTAAATCCAATGAATAAAATGATCAACGGTCGTTGTAGCGCAGGGTACGCGCCACGAAAAATTAAGAAGAGCATTACGTCACGATCCAAATCAATAATTGTCGTCTTGAAATAATACCTCGCCGCCTTGAACAATGACTTGGCTATTGACGTACTAAATGGGGTATTAAAAATGCATGAAAACGAAGTTGAAAGTAATATTAATTATGAAATTG
Organism: Papilio alexanor hazarajatica; assembly: GCA_018246295.1. Taxonomy (NCBI): domain Eukaryota; kingdom Metazoa; phylum Arthropoda; class Insecta; order Lepidoptera; family Papilionidae; genus Papilio; species Papilio alexanor. The sequence goes on from DWLR01001614.1 coordinate 4,225, forward strand.
TAATAATATTAGATGTTGCCAGCTGCTTTGTACGCATTCGAAAGATCACTATCAGGAAAATACAAAGTGTTTTTTTTTATACCAAAAGGTACCAAACGAGCAAGTGGTCACCTAAGTCACCGCTACCCATAGACATCTGCAATAAGCATTTGCGAGTTGTAGATGCGTTGCCTACCTTTAATAAACAGAGGAGGGAATCCTCTTTCCCTTCCTACACTTTCCTTATTAGAAAAGGGTAGGAAAGGGAAGGGGACTAAAATTAGGTCTCCGGCACCTCAGTCATCAGGCGAAATGCAGAAAACTTCTACTTCACGCCTGTCTTCTGTGAGGTCGTGGTATTTCACCGGTCGAGCGGGCCATTCGAGCAACAGATGTTGTTATTGCGGACTTTACCACTGTTAAACATAACACTTACGCTCGTAACCCAGACGGGTAGGCAGAGATTACGGATTTCACCTTGACGCCATCCTGGTACACCTCTCTCGCTTATTCCAGATTCATACATCTAGGCATATATGCTCTTCGCTTTCAGCCTATCGCCTAAATCGCCTTTCATTACGATGTCATTGACTTGATTTATTTAAATTTTTGCTGGGTCGTCCCTAAATATAAAATACTGTTTTTAAAGTGTCTTTTTTGGTTATCAATAGGTTTACCCATGTTTAATATGCGCTTATCATTTGCATAATCGCTTTTTCTTATTATATATCAATATGCAATTATTTATGTATACATACAATCCAATTTACAAAACCATTAGCAGCAGTCAAGCCGTTGTTAAGACATGACGGGACAGATATGAAGCACATTTACATCAGACTGGCTGACAAATATTTTATATAACATTTGCGCAATCAAGTGTTGTTGAGGTATACCAATTTCAATTAAGATCGATCAAGCCTTTTTAAAGTAAAAGTGACGTACACACACATAGACAGATATTTTTATAAAATGGTAGAATACATTTATCCCAAAATTAAAACATCTAACATTTTAGTGTCAGTTTACTTAAAAGTCACACAGGGTTGTAATCATTACGCCATCCGTTTGGGATGGTCATTCTGTAGAAAAAAACATAAAAGCAAGAAGTCCTTTTTTGAACACTTACTTTTTTTCCTCTTTCTGTTTTTGACTTGTTGAAGTAAAATTAAACTTTTGGTATAATTAAGATAGAGTGTGGTTAGTATTTATTTTATGTCTTCATGTCTTCGAAGAGTGTGGATGTGGTCTACCACTTTCTAGAGTGAGAAGATATAAAGAGCCCAAAGTGACTTAAAATTTAAATTATAGGGTAATTTTTGTCTTAAATAGAATCAGTTAACTGATGTAAAATTTAAATGTTGGACTCTTGAAGTCCAAGGCAAAATCGTTTTGTTATCACAGCTTTTTGAGTGTGAGATTTGTCTTTAATCTAAACGATTAAGCGATGGATAATAAGATTAGACGAAAGATTTATTTGAAGTCCAAGATTGATAAAAGTGATCTAACTACGAATATTTAAACGATTTTGCTTGGTAATGACAGTGTTAAACAATACTTTACTTGCCGATTGTGTTTGGTGCGCTATTTGTCTTAAACCTACTGCTTCTAATTCCGGTGTTTACCGCTCAGTCATGTAGGAATTGCAGATGCGGATGCAAAAGGAAGAAAAGAGAAGTCACCTTTATAAAACAAAAAATAAAGTCGTTTTATATCCATAATAGAATGGAAAACTGCACACCTACCACAATTAGTGTGAGAGAAGCACGTTAAGGAAAAGAAACTGGCCTAAAAATCTATCAACTCTTACTTGTAGAACAAAATATGGTTGTTATATTATCTCGTCCTTAAACTAGAGAAGTATTCAGAAATAACAGTTTCATTTTCCGCTATAAATGGCATCGAACTTACAGGGACGAAAATTACATTCGTTAATGTTAAATTAATATTACAACTACTTCGTCCTGCGACGTTTATTATGTTGCTTTTGTTGGATATTACTCTACTGGTACTTGTATGTATACTTGTTTTTTGTGTCTTTACCGGGACAAATCCAATTCTAATAAACGTTGAACATTTGGGTAGTCTGATCTTTGCGGTCATGTCTGATATTAGCTTAGGTCGTCTGTTATAAAATATATTTATGTATATGCATCGATGATATTGTGAATGAAACTAAACTTCTGGCTTGACATCCTATTGCATATGCATAGATAGTATCGAGTTGGGAAAGTCAATCTTCAGTATGCTGCTGTGTTTATTATTAACTAGGAAATTGTATGGTATGCTGTATCGAATTTATGCATTTTGAAGTTATTAAAAATATAAGAATGGGAAAACAGTATTTGCCAGTTTAGAGGAAGTGCTTGAGTACGTCATGGTCAAAAATTCGAATCCATGTCTGTATCAATAGACCTTAATAGGCCTTAAAATGTGACTAGTGTAAAAGAAAAATTCTATTGCGTTTTTGCCAGAATTTATTTGATGAATGGTGAGCCTGTATTTTATTAATAACGCGCATGATGCGTTTTTTAACACTAGATTGATTCTGTAAAATAAAACTTCACTTATTTTTAATTTAATCTATTTACTAAAATAAAATACAGTTATATCGATTGATTAAACTAGGGTACATGAAATTACTATTTAACATTTTATTTTATTGTTCATCGATAAAATGAACCGAAGTGTTTGTGTTTTTTCTCCTTGTGAGATCGTAAGTTCGGGGTGGAAGAGGACTCGGTGACTGATGAAATTCTGCAAAGATATGGGAAATTTTATGATGTTGTAATCATTATAATATTTGAAGACGTTTGAATTATGCCTAAATCCCATGCTCAAACAGTGGGACAAATATGACCGATTGTTTATCTCTCCATATTATATTAATGGTTTGGATTCCAATGAACCAACCCTTCGAGAAAAAAGACAAAATATAATTTCTCCGTTCCCATTCTACCATTGCAACAAATTGCTGGCGTCAATATTTTAGTTCGTTTAGATATTAGGGTATAGTTTAGTTATTAGTGTGCGGGTACATTCAAAAATGTGTCAGAATTGCGAATGTTAATTAAGGGAAGCTTGAAAGTAGCACCAACGGTATATAAGGATCTTAAGGTTAGAATGGTCTGGACGTGTTATGAGGAGAGAAGAATGTAACAAGGAAAGGACATGAGTATGGAGGGATATGTTGTTAGGGGTAGGAATAGATGATATGAGGAAGAAAGGAGTCACTAGAGATAGAGAGACGTGGAAGTAGGAAACGCGTTGTGGTGACCCCACTTAAACGAAAGAATATGGGCAAGAGAATGATGTACAGTCAAGTTCCTTGGCGGTATTCCACTTTAAAAGAGACAATTGTTTGAACATTTCATACGCGTTGAGAAAAAAGTCGGTCAACAATAGGGTATTCACAAATAATGATTTTGTCTGAACGGCAGAGATCGTAAAATTTCCCGAGCGGAAAACAAAGACAGCGGTGATAACAATATACAGGGGTACAGTGCAGGTACGTCACAGATTTTACTTTATTTAATCCAAACTTCGATAGCACCTTAATTGGTTATTCGTAAGAAGGAGGCGGAGTTTAGGTTGTCGCAAGGAACAAGACAATTTTTCTGTTAGTGGAATATTGCGAAGGAATTTGACTATACATTCAAGATAAAGTGAATCAGCTAGCACCAAATGGAATTATAGCCAAGGACAGTTAGAGACAGATAGATATATAGATTAAGGACAGTAGAGGTTTTTTTCTACGACCTCATTTTATAACAAAAGATGATCTTGCCTCTTATGTTGTTAATTTTCTTTTATAATCTACTTTCCGGAAATTTGTTGTTAAACATCTACTGAATTGCATGATACTTGTGAATAAAAGAATGTTTAAATCAAATAAATAAAAAAAGAAAGGATACTAACCACTTTCCGTTATATTTGAATCCTGTGATAATAGAACCGGGCCTAAAATTGTTGTGAGACCTGAACCCAAACTAGTCATTATTAATATTGCAATAACGATTATATTTGCATGCTGAGCTGCGATTTTCTTATCTTGTTCTGTTGCGCCGTCCTTCCACAAAGAGTCGGTAGCCACTCGTACTAACACCGCCTGAAATAATTTTGCGAATGAATTTCCTGTTTGTGAATAATAATTATATTTATGGCTTACTTATTCGACAATAGAGTGATTGGGAGAGGAAGTAAATGGAATAGTATTTTCCGTATTTCTTTCGTAATCATTTTATGCCCGTATTAGAAAGGTTCGGTGACTGTTGCGAAGTGCGTATTCATGTTTATGGTTACACAAAAGTGATTGTATTATTTCTCGATGTATAATTGTATTTTGTCGAGATTTTAAGTAAAATATTGTTAGTTTACCCGAAAAAAATACAAAATCATGTTGTTATTGAACGTATTTTTGTATTTCTTGCTATCAAATTAGTATATCGAGAGAACAGTAATGTATTTAAATTATTTGAGTTTCATAAAAAATGCATATAAAAACAAATTATTAAGATTCGTGTAGAAAAGAGAAAAAGCTTAAGGAACTATAAAGGCTAAGGTCATGAAAAAAATATGGAGTGTTTTTGGAGCGATTGGCGTACATTCCACCTCCAACTCAGCCTATGATCGTCCACTGCTGGACATAGGCCTCCCTCATTGATCGCATCATTGGGGGGAAATGCTTGGTAGGCGGATTGGCGATCGCAGTATGTTCCGTACTACGAAAAAGACGCTGCTGCCCGTCTTCCGGTTGTCTTTACATCCAGAATCAAGGCAAACAGACATGTTCATGCATGCAAATATTTATCTTGGGTGGGAATCACGACCTGCAGCTTGAAAGGCAAATATTTTACCATTGCGCCAACCGGTCAGATTGACGTCCATTATTCATTACTTATTAATAGGACACCGGACTTGAACTGAATTGAATCAATACGTCAGCATTTTAATCAGTTATCTATACGTGAAAATGACGCACAAGGTAAAACGTGCAGCCGTTGTGAGATTAAAGGCAATATAGTTTTGAGCCTAACTTCAACATTATATCGTATTCTCGCAGATAGCGCCATGAAAATTGTGATAAATGTAATGCTAAATAAATAGAGATTTAATGCTTTGTTTCATTTACTCTCAGATATCTGCTACTGCTAAGATTCTTATTAATTGCTGTAGTACTCTCATATATCACTTAATTTGTGGAAAAATCGATTAGACTTTCGAGTATTTTCAAAAAAAAAATGTAAATATATTTAATAGTAATAATCATTGCTTTTGCCCGACTAACAATAAGGTAATGCTTTTCGTTGGTATGTAATATTTATATGTATGTAAAAGTGTATGTTTGTATGTATACGTTCCATTGTGACCTCCTATAGCCTATTTTTTTTTTAATTAACTACTACTTTATCTAGCATCAAGTGTCCAAAAGACCAATGCAGGAAAATCTAGAGAGACTCTTACATTGGTGATGATGATGTAATTTAAGTAATTAATTAAGTAACATTGTAATACAATAACAATAAGCAATAATTTGATTTCAATACCGATTAGATCATCATCCGTTGATGGCTTGTATATTGGTTGCTCTAATCAAGCAAATAAAGGGCGCAGTCTGCCTTGTGCTTGTCATTTTAATAGGAATAAAATTTCATACACCAAGATTTTTCTTCCAGCAGTGGTATTACTGGTATTATAAATTATTTTATTAATATACATAGTCTATTTATCGAAGTAATTTCAGATCTATTAAATGTAATAGGAATTAATACGGCTGGCAACATATCACGGAGCTAGGAGTTCGCGGGCGATTAATTCAGTTAGTGGAGGATAACTCGTTGCCCGTGGCCTGTCGCCCGTGTTATAAATCCCACCCCCCAATCTCGTCCGTTTACCCATTATCTGTACGTGAGAATTCTCTATAGATATCGAATAATTTTCCGCTCGATAGAGTTACTCACAACTCTTATCTTTGGATACGTACTATAGACGAAAGTAATGGCTTTAAAGTAATTATCTTCAGATATCTCAGGTAGAGCGTTTCAATTTTCATTTTGCTATTAGAAGTTTCAGAATTAGAATGGTAACGTATTCAAAAATTTCTTCGTATTCGAAGTTCTAAAATTAATAATTAACGCAGTATATGATTATTTTTTAACATTCTAAAACCAATATTTAATTAAGTCTAATTAACTTCCGAACAACCCTTAATGTATGAAGATGTAGCGGAGTGTATTTGCAACATAAATGTTTATCTTTATACATTTAGTCGTCATTACCCGTACAGATATATCTGACTGTATACAGTCAGATTGACTCCTATAATGTCTTTTCTTTTTACCAGTTGTCTTGTTAATCGATATTGTAAGGGAGTTGGGATCTTAATTTCTCTTTATCGTAAGGATCAGTAATTACGAAACATAACCTCATTATCATTTCCATAAGATTACCTCGATTTTTACCAATGTAAACATCAATTTAATATGCATTTTATTTTCCAAGGCGGTTATTCTTGAAAGGAATAATATAGTGCGAGTAGTTACGTAAGTTGAAGTGTAAGCTCTCGGCAATCGCCGAGACGTCTAAGTAAACCCCGAGCGACGTAGCTTTATTTACCCTATTCGTTATGTACTAACTTGCTATTAGTCACTGGGTGTCTATTCTGACCCGCTTTGGATACATTATACACGATTATTATTGAAATAAATATCATTCGCCTCGTTGTTGTCATACTGTGTTTGAATATTTTTTTGAAATGCTTATTTAGAAGTAAATGGAGGAAATATTTTTTGATAAAAGGTTAAGATTTTACCAATTTTTATTTCGTAAGTCAGTAAGTAACTCAGTCAGCTGTGAGTCTGAGAAATTTTATTGCAAATGGAGATTTATTTTTAAGATGAACAGTAGCAATTATCCTATTAAGATAATTAATTTTCATGTGATAAAATTTATCTCTAATTGCCTCATTATACATATTTCGTATTAAGAAGGTGTTTATATTTTTAACATCGAGTCCGAACATAAACGAAAGCTTCAGCAATCAACACGGCGTCGAGACGGATGGAAAACTGAAAGTGAATTAAACCGGAGATCGGCGGGGTGAGGGTGTAGTTTGTGCTCTTTAGTAAAAAGGATCACTTAAAAAGTTATTTCAGTTTATGTGTAGGTCAGACGCGACGTTGGCGGCAAGCCTGGCGAGCTAATGATTGACTTCTTGTTTGACAAATTACCCCGGTAAAAAATTCCATCAAAGATTAAACACCTACATGAATATTTCTGTATCGCTACTATAACATAATCTACAGTAAAGCGAACGAGTTAAAGTTCAAAATCAATCTGACTATTACGACGTTGACATTACGCAGATTTAAATAGTATCCAATTTCTATAAATAAAAATGTTTTAAATCCCTGAAATCTTGTTTACTTTATTTTTTTGTTTCGTTGCCCTGATGGTTTATCATATAACTGTAATAGCTCAAGATCTTCTTCGTGTGCTTCATTACTGAAGGTTGTGTTTGTCTTGATATGGCTTTACAGATGCGTTGACCAACTGCCCCCACGCCGCCCTGTGTTCGGCTTGTCTCAGGGCAGTCGGGATATTGATTGGATATAAAAATATTATGAGTTAATTCTGCATATATCGGAACAGGAATAATAAATAGAAGGGTATTTCGCCACCAACTTCGTAACTTTCGTAAAATTAATTAAATTTCAATATATGGGCGCTTAGAAAATTATTTCAATTCCGTGTTAGTGTTAACATATACGTTTTTTAGCTTTTGATTAATTTCAATACTGATAGTTTACATTACGCAGATCCAATACCAGGTATTTAATCCTTATCACTTTTTCCTTCTACTTTCATTTTCTACCCTTAACTTTTTAATATAAAATCTATTAGTGCAGTACACATGCATGGGACCAACGGCAAGTTCTGATGTCCTTATTAAAATATTTTACATATTTTTATTGTATTGTAAATAGCTTTTATAAAATACAGACAATTTTCGATATCGCTTATTAAAATAAACACCGAGTCATTTCTTTCGAAATCGATGGAAATACCAAAGTATTTGTAAGCATACAAATATCACGAATCACGCGTATGAATAAACCAATCAAGAACTCAATTTTCGTTAATCGGCTTTCAAAATGAATATTATAATTAATTAACAATCCGTATATTGTGCTGTGTGAACCAGTAGATCTATCATTGAACATTATCGATTAATGTACGTCGTATAATATGATACAGTAAACTATCAAGTCTCATTAGACCGCTGTTTAAAATAAGTCTTCCTAATTCATTAGACGAATGAATGAACCATATAGAAATAATTTTTATTTAAATTTAGGTATGAATTTATCTCCAATTTGGATATGTCAACGCGATCGTTCCTTTTAACTTGTTAAGATAAATTTACAATGTTGCTTGTTTGTTCTACATCAGTAAATTTACAATAACAAATAAAATTAAATAAAAATAAATTTCGAGAACGAATCGCATATGAAACAATATATGTTGAAAAAAAAATGAAATTAATACATTTATTACCGATCTTTATTGCGTGGATGCAACTGGTCAGCCAATATGGTGACCAGTTGCTAAAATGTTTAAACAAATAGTTTATATAATACACAAACAAAATTTTAACTAATAGTTGTTTAACTGATGGGATATACTTAAAACTATTAAGTTACTAAACATTATGTAAAGATTATGGTTTTTTTAAGTTAAATAAGGTAAATCTTAAATGGTTACTCATAAGAAGGGACCTCAATAGATTGATATCTAGTCAACCACTTCCGTATTTAAGTAATATCTATTACTTAAATACGGAAGTGGTTGACTCCATTTAAAGTTATCACTTGCTTACTTAATATTGAAAGTAGGTGCTATTAGTAAGTATTTAGCTTTGCAGACGTAATTAAATTGAGAGGAGCTTTTAACACCCTTTCATTTAGAGAAGTTTAAGTGTAATGCGCCACGTGCGAAATAAACTTATCGAGTAGAAAGAAAGACATGGATATTGTAATCACGTAGGCGAAGACATGTTTTTGTATTTAAATAAAATATTAATAGGTTAGATTATTTAGTTAATAGATGTATATTAATGTATATTAAATGTATGTAAATTAATTATATATAGAAAACGATAAGATTTTACTTTCGATTGTGCGTATGAATTCATTAAAATATGTATAGGCCAGTTAAATAGGATTGATTTCATATGATTCCTATTATAGTTGTTTCAAATTTAGCAAGTTAATAGCGTAAAAGTTTATGAAGTACGAGTAAAGTAAAATTGAAAGTTAATTGATGTCAATTCTTCACTTATAATAGCAATATTCCTGTCATTTATTTGAGATTACTGTCTACCTCAGCTGGGTGAAAACATGCGTTATTTTTTTTATATTTATACATCGATTAAGCAAAAACATTCATAAGTATTGTATTTGCTTATATTCTAAAAAAAAATCAGACACATTGAGCGGCCAACGCGACAAGGCGATGAGACGCGACGCGATTTGACACATCGTGAAAATGTCAAGTAGTAAGTACTTTTATGTGTTTGTTTCCTACGTTACGTAGTCTGAGTTGCACTAAATGTAGAAGGTATTTATTACCTTTGTTCTTTTATTTTATGAAAGTATGTTCCTTATCCTACTGAAAGCAAACACTCACAACGTTTCAACAGGTAATTTGAAGTTTCCGAGAAATTAATTATGTTACAGTTTAGACGAAAACAAATCTGTGATATGTGAGCCTGAAACTACTACCACCGCTAGAAAAGCATCTTTTTGGTAATAGTAATAGATTGTGCTTTTAAAATATAAAAGTTTGTAAGGATGGATGAATGGATGTTTGTTGTAGCAATTGATACGTTATGTAATTGCTATAATACGGAATGTGCTAATAGTCAACGAACAACAACACTGAATTTGCACCTATTTTGATATATCACGAGTCTGTAATGAAAGAGGATGTAAGTATTTAAAATAACATAAAAGAATATACCTCTACAATTGCTTTTGGTATCCAGGTTACAGCAACAAATAAACTTTCCTTTACTGATATACTATTTGCAATAGCTATCAGAAAAGCCGCCACAAGCCGCATGAGTAGCGCCAGAAATAAACATGCGACAATCAAGCCTAAATCCTTAAGCGTTAATTGCGTTACCTATAAAAACAAAAAAAAAAACATTTTATTTATATAGTGGAGGCATGGAAGCACTATGCTTCTGCGTATAATATGTGAAAATTAAGAGCGGTTTCAAATGAGGTTTGTCCGGTAGTCAACTAGAATGCAAATTCGGGATATAATTATTTTTGACTAAATCGAAAGCAACTTTCTAAACATGTTTCATCATAATAATAATACCGAACTTTACAAAATCAATTGCGAAATGGTTAATAATTGTATGGTGTAACGTTAATACATTTCGTAAGCGGTGTTTAATATTAACAAAGTTGTAAACTACTCTCATAAATACTCTTGAAACTTGTTTGAGTAAATCGAAACTACGAAAGCATGAAATTTGCTCCACAGAGCACAAATTCTAACTAAATCAAAGAAATTTATAGGGTCATCAGTAATAATTTGAGGTAGATTTTTGTGGTGAAGCGAAATAATTGAGAAAGCAATTGATATTAGCTCATTAAATCAAGTTTATTTTTTTTTTCATAATAAAGACGCTCTTAGACGAATATTTTATTAGCTTCATATTTATTTATCTACCGAATGTATGTGTTGACTAATTATGTCTCTAAACATAATTAAAAATGTAGTTAACTTACATGGCGATAGATATATCTACTTTTATACTTCAGTTTTAATATCCTAATTCATTTAAAACGCCTAAAATAACCCTTACTTATTGTATCTGTGTTCTTATAGTTCGGTATTGTACAACGTTTTTTTTTATAAATTTCGACTTTTAATCTTTTTATCATACTTTCATTATCGAACACTTTTAATCCATAAGGATTAAAAGTATTCGATGTTGTTAAGTCTAACCGATCATTGAGTGCTATCTCGTGTTTATTACATTAAAGTAATTTGTATACATTAGCGAGATTCTAATGTAATATTGGTATCATCCATCCGTCTCAGCCTATTAACGTCAACTGCTGGATATATGCCCCCCCATTGATCGCATCATTGGGGGAAAAATGCCATAATCGCCACAATTGGGACGCGGGTTGGCGATCGCAGTATGTTCCACCGTAATAAGAAAAGGACACTGCTGCCCATCCTCCGGTGGTCTTTACATCCAGACACAAGACAAACAGACATGTTAATACACACAATTGTTTGTCCTGGTGGGAATCGAACCCAGGTCCTGCGACGTGAAAAGTACTAATATTGGTAAAATAACTGTAATATTGGTACAACAAACTTTATCAACGTTTCTTAATTGTCAAAAGAATTGTTCTTGTTACCTACTTCAACAAAGGAGGTGGTTCTCAATTCACTTGATTTTTTTTTGGGTTGTTAACTCGCGAGTGTGAGTTAATTAGTTCGACATTTACGAACCGATGTCAATATTTTTATTTTGTTGGAAAGGGGACATTCATCATTTCTAATGTAATGGGACCCCCATTTAATTTTAATTGACGTTAAACCTTGGGCTCCGAAGATATAACGAAAATTGACATTTTGGTATATTTAAAATATATGACTATTTGGGTTTTTCTAACTTATATTTGAAGGCGGTATTGTTTTTATTGAAAAAAAAATTAAAAGATTATTAAATCCGTTATGAAAGAAATCTACAACATACTTATATACTTTCACAAAGGTAGTTTAATATTTTACTAACGTGGCATTTTTTTAAAATAAAGATTTGGGTTTATGTCCCTTAAGTATACACCTATCAAAATACAGCTTATTAAAAAAATTCGATCACAAAGTTTACTTCATTCTATTCGATTCCCTATAAACTAATTATGTTTTAGAAACATCGAATGCCATGGGTATATTGTAGCTGAAACTTTGTTCTATTGATGGCATTTGTTTATAACAGGAACAATTATAAACAATATTGTATGGGAAATAGTTGTAATTTTCCTCTTTTTGTGACTCAGAATAAAGCTGAAAACATTAAAATATTTCCTTCATGTTGACGGAAAACAAATCTTACTTTCCCTCAAATAATTTAATTTTATCAACTTATAAATTCTGTGTACATTCTTCCATTCACCCTACGTCCAATTAAGATAATTAAATTTCATGCTAATTAAAGAACATCAAAGTAACACTTCACAATGTAATTTTCGCTCAACATAATCATCATAGATTTATATACACGGACCAAGTAATAATGAATAATATTATAATTTATTAATGTATATAATCTATGTTGTCCTGTGTGTGTTTTGTCAGTACTATTTATTTTATTTATTCTTTTTTATGAATATAATTTAAAAAAAAAAACAAAGAACTATGCACCTAAATTAGGAGATGTAACAATCACGTCCCAGATCAAGGTTTTTCAGATAAGATGTTTTAGATAGAAACAATAATTGAAAACTATCCTTGGTTTAGTGCAACGAATACTAAATTATTTAATGCATGCAATGCTTTTTATTTCCCACTTTTAATAATCGTAAAACGAGGTTGTGCTCACTATTAACCAAAGGTCACTTTAAACTTTTTTTTATATATTAGAAGGGTCTATAGGAGCAGTAGATCCCCTAATGTGCAGTGATATTTATCTGATGATGAATGACTGACGAATGTCACTCATAAATAACTCATAAAAATATCCACAGCATATCCACAGCAACAGAAGCTGCAGGTGCGTTCACGGCCTTAAAGGGAGGAGTATATATTTTTTTATGAAAGACCCGAAGTCGTAGATAGTTTTATATGTCACGGATAAATGACATCATGATCAAAGACGAGCAATTAGAATCTTCATATGTACAGCATCGCGTTTCATGACATTTAATAATGTTATGATTACACACTGGTTAAGCGCCGGGAAGTGGCCTTGGCGTGACGTGTGCAACGGTGAACTTTGAAGGCTAATAACGAATCGACGACGTGAAATCTTATATTTACCTCAAGAAAGTATCCGCTTAGCGTGAAGAGCATCGGTTCGAAGACCAGCCAGAGCACTTTATACACGGTAGCCACGGGATTGTCGTTGATGGGCCAGTCATGACGCGCCCAGCGTGTCGCGGCCGTGCTCGCACATACCATGATCGCTACGCCAGCTAAACATAATAAAAATAGAGTCATTACCAAGCTAAAGTCTTGAATAACTTCTTGTGGATATTAAGTTTTTTTTTTAATATATTATTTAAGAACCTAGTACAAGTTTGTCTAGACACTTAAGTACTACGCTAAATTTATATATTAACAAAATTTGTAGGTGTTTATATAATTATAAAATA
>DWLR01001615.1:0-17608 GCA_018246295.1 Papilio alexanor hazarajatica
ATATATATGTACATATATATATATATATATATATAATTCCTTAAAAAATAATGAATATAGTTTAAAAATGTAGTAAGTTTGTAGGTAAGATAAATTAAAAGCAACGGAAGCATGTGTCGCCTGCAGCCCAGCCATTTCGTAAGTCTTTGGATTGCTTCCAGCATCTTAAGCTGGTCCTTGGTTTGCTCCAGTAAAAAGATACTTAAATTAACCTGATAATTTTAGAATTCACATAAAATTATGTTGTGATCGCAGTTCCCTCATCGATAATTGGTCAAGGTTCGAATCAAATTAATCTAATTTATTTTCGAACTTCTTACCATTTGATTTTCGATTATATAATAGTAATATGACTCACTCTCATAGTAATAACAGAACAGAATTGACATCATTGAAAGTCAAAACAAAATAGACATAATGTACTCGTAATTTTGATGATTAAGTCTAAATAAAAATATGAATAAATAAATGAGTGAGTAAGCACTCACACCCATAACTCACAGGATTAGGCAGACGTTATGGATCTCTACTTATCACAGTTCTTGCACACCTTTCTCGCTTCTTCTAGATACATATATCGTATATGATAATAGGCTAGAAGTTTTTTTCATACTACTTTTCCAAAAATCTCACGGTTTAAGTTAATTTATATATAGTTCTATTTAAATCAAACTCTACATTTTTTAAATCAAATCAGTGTATACAGTTGTAGAAAGCTGCAGTATGTTAAATTGACGAAAAAAATATTTTCGTTCGGTTCACCTCCCCTTCTTTATAACTTTTAAGGATATATGAAGTAAATAACCTTCTATGAATACTTAGAGTACGGGCGGCTGAAAATATCTCAAGATTATTTCGATAAAGACGCTTCATGAATATCGAAAAGCAATTGAAATGCATTAGTCATTGATGGATTCTCGCCGAATATTCAAACCTCTTGCCTAAGCTTTGATTAATTTTAGTTCTTAAATTAAATTGGTTATACAAAATGTTTACAAGAAACCTTTCAAAACTTATACCGAAATACATATTAAAAACTATAAACTTTGATATTTCAGCGAAATGCTTGCGCTAATTTACCGCGTGGAGAAAGACTTTGACCAAAAAAAACAGTAAGATGTGATACAAAAAAGAAATTATCTGTTGAATATTGTTGCAAACTGATGCAAGGCAGCGAACCCTCTGTCATAAGATACAACTTCGTCAACGTTCAACAGATAATTGTCTTTTTGTGACATGCTTTAGAGTATTGATAAAGACTTATTGTTTTTCATTTTTCTTGCGTTCTTTTGCCGCGACTCGAACAAAAAAGCTGGTGGGCGCCTGGCCTTAACAAGTTGCGTAGAATTTTAATTATCCCATCTAAGCTTAATTTTGTCGAATGACGGATTCGAACCAATGATCTTATATCGCGGACCTTATCCTTAAACCTTGCCATGATCTCTAAGACACTTTCTAATAAGTTGCGGCATAGTCTATTTAGAGCGGGGACGTACCACGACTGTACAGAAACAGGTATAAATTAGTCATATTTTCTAATAAGTGTGGTAACGCACGTGCTCTCCTCCCCTTTTACCTTCCTTTCTTCTCCCGTTTTTCCCACCATTGATGGATAGCAGCAGTCACATATGATGATCCTTCATTTGCTTCCGTCCTTAAGAAAAATACATTACATCTCTGACGTTTAAATTATCATTACATGAACTTGTTACGCGAAATTACTCCGACTTTTCGCAACAACCTTTATGAGGAGAGAATTTTCATTAAAAATGTATTTACGCTTAGCGGCGGTACATTTACTTGATATGACTTAAGCAAACGATGTTGCGGGAAAATGTCTCAAAATATTTTTATCCACATTCACAAACGATGCGAAGGCGCCCTTAATGGAAAAGATGGTATATTACATGAGGAAATTTACATAACGGCTTTTCAAAAAATAAATACTCGCTTCCAATTAAAAAAAATCGAAATTTAAAAGGAAACAATGAGAAAATACTTCAGCATTATTTTATTCTAATACAATAAAGTATTATATTTATGAATACCATAAAGTAGTATATTTTCTTTCAGTAACTTAATTATGCGTTACCCAGATGAATACAATAGGAATTATTGTCATACTATTAATAAAACCTATGTTAATGGCATCGGTGTTAATAAATTGTAAACCTTCTACCACCTCCATCTCAGCCTATTATCGTCCACTGCTGGACGATTGATCCTCCCCCATTGGTCGCATCATTGGGCCAAATGTGCCATAATCGCCACGCTTGGCAGGCGGGTTAACGATCGCAGTACGTTCCACCGTATTAAGAAAAAGACGGTGCTGCCCGTCCTTCGGTGGTCTTTACATCTAGACAAAAGACAAACAGACATGTTCATGCACACAAACGTTTGTCTTGGGTGGGAATCGAACCCACGACTTGCGGCGCGAAAGAAAAGTGTCTTGCCACTGCTGAGAAATGCGTCTTGGTAATCAAATTTTCACCAATTCATATTTGATTCATTTTCTTTGTGATAATGCAAATCGTACTTTTTATTTTTTTTAGTTTTATTACGAAAACGTTAAACAATAAAATTATTATTTCTCTATGAAATATTTTAATGCGCAATAAAACCTTTTGGGAGCGTAGCTAGTTTATAAAGAAACTATCTTTCGACAGCTTAGTAACTATATAAAAGCGTAACGATTGTAAAACAAACGAAACTTTACACGTAGTGGGGCTGTTAAAGTTTAGTGCTAGAACATCATGCGATACGTTGCAGTACTAAGGTACGTTTTATGAAGATTCACGAGCAAGAACAAATGGTAACAGTCTACCATACGAGACAATTCCTAATGTTACATTTATAACAATGTATTTCGAATCCATTTCTCTGAAAGTGGTGTTGATAAATCGGACGAGTATTTAGGCTAATCTATTGCTAATAACGCTATGTCGTGGAACGCAAAAAACGTTAATAATAGTTATAAAAATAAAAATAGTTTTTAATAATTTTCTATAATCATTACAAGTTATGCATACTTTTTGCATTTATCAATTTCTCCTTGCCTTTTCCCACTTGCTTAAGGTCGTCACATATGTACTACTCTTCCATATATCCTGGTCTCTACTGTAGTCCATACTGTAATTGGTTTAGGATATGGTTTTTACGGCTGGCGGCCTGTCTGACGCCAAACCTTCTTGGGAATCCATCTCCCCTTCCTATCCCTTCTTTATTAGAAAAGGGTAAGTAGGGGAAGAGGACTAGAATTTGGCCTCTGACACCTCACTCATCAGACGAAACGCAGTATACTTCTACTTCAAGCCTTTCTTCTGTAAGGTATGGTGTTCTTCTGTGAGTGTGAACTACAGACTAGGACTACTACTCTAGTCGATTATTCTTATTTTCATCGGATTATAAAAAAAATCTAATTTAGTTAAAACATTAAAAATCACCTTAAACTCGGATTAAAACAGTACAAAATTACACAAATATTTGGATAACTCTAAAAAGCCTTTCTGCTTTTCCTTGCGCTTCCATTAGTGATATTAAAAGGTCTTGTTCTATATAATTCCTTGTACTCATTCAATTTTAAAGAAATCTATAAAATTTTAAGAATATAAATCATCGCTTTATTAATCTTGCATAAATGCATTTGCATTGGTTCCAGATACTCAAAGTATCGCTCTGTGATTATTATAATCTGATATATTTATGTAAAATTCACCTAGGTTTATGAAGTACTCTCGGCCTCACATACGACAATATCGAACAGCAAAACATCGTCTAATAACAAAATTAATTCCTAAATTAGTTTAGGCTAAACATTCAGTTTTGTTTAATTATAAGAGTTACATTTCCGGGATACATTTTTATGCTTTCTCTTCAACTTTGTCCACCCAGATTGTGATCGCCAATGTGAACTAAGTCTTCGATTCGTTCGTAATATTTTATGGGCAATATACATATTTTGTGTGTATAATAATATTCCCTTACTCTTATCCCACAAAAATACGCAGATATTACGGATTTCAATGGATTTCAAACGGAGCATTAGCCGAAATTATTAAAAATGTGTAGTTCTTGCCCATGAGATATACAGTCGAGGGTTTAAAACTGTTTTTATACTTCCACGCTTCAAAAAAAACAATCTGCATATGCAACTGCTTTACAGTTTTTATAAGTGCGGATTAAAACACATGAGCAAGCGAGAGCGATTGCGAGTAGAGAACGATTAAGAGCTGGGCCGATTACGAGCGTCCTACGTTGCATGAGCTATATGAATCCGAATTCCCATTTCGCGGACAATGCCCGCAGGAAGCGTCGCGTTATTTCAATCCATTCCTGTTCCGACGGGAGAAAAACATCGCGATCTCCACACAACATTACTTGACGCCAACTCGTGAGATTGCTTTCTTTTGTGAATGTAACATAACGACGCGCACCACACCCAACGACTCGACAGCTAAATGTGAAAATAATTATTTATAAACCGAAAATAGTTTTATGAATTCTATTTTTTTTTTCAAGAATTCCTTTGTCCGAATGACTAAATTAATATTTATCGCGGGTATATTTATGCGTGTGTGTGTGTGGTTTTTTTTATAGATAAGGGAAGGCAAACGAGCAACGAGTCGCCCAAATTAAGCGATCACCGCTTCACCGCTTGCACCTATGAACATCAGCAATACAAGAGGAACCGTAGATGCTTTGCAGGTCTTTAACGAAAGTGTACGCTCTTTTCTATGTGTGTATGTAATGTATGTCCGTTCCACTGTGACCACCTTAACGGCTTGACCGATTTCAAAGTGAAAGGCGTAAATCGCCACCTTCGGCAATAATTGGCAAATATTGATATTTATGTTTTAGTTAATCGTTTAAGTTAATAGAAATATGTGAAATGTATAAGATTTAAATTCAAATAGTTATTTGTAAACATAAAACCAGTATTTATTAAAGTCTAATATTTAGTAGACACTGTTTCATTTGACCTGTTTGAAATTTTGAAGACGTTTGATGTTTTATTTGTTAAAATACTCAATTTACTATAAAAATATTCAAATTAATATGTATTGGAACTAATATCATTATTCTGTATCAAAATTTATTATTTCATGCAATAAGTCTTGATTAATTTCATTCGAATGTTGCTTGCAGCATCATTTTGACGGACTATGTTTAATTAATGTTTGTTCAAATTAAATGAATAAACATTTATACAATATAAATAACTTAAAGTTATTTAAATTCATTAAAGTATCAATTTTGAATTTAAGCTGTATTTTAAGAATTGTGTTTCCTATTTTTTTTTTTGTTTGTTTTAAAAAGAGGTGTATTTGCTATATTCAATTTACCTATCGTAAGGAAGCTATAAAAACGGTTGATCTATATAAAAACGATTCAGTTCTATACAAGCAATTGAGCGAAAAGTGTTATTTCATTGTGATGGATCCTGAGCGTGGAAACCCAGGGGTAACGCCGACATATTCTTCCCCGAAGTGTCATAGGGATACACTCAGTCGAGTATATTGGTTTTTTAAATTAACTTTTGTTTGTTAAAATTCTCAGGAAACTTAAGTAAATTTAATTTTCTGTTACCATTACTTCTAGATGACGTGACAAAGGAGTAAGAAAATGATTAGAATATAACAAGAATGTAAAAAATAGAGATGACAAGAAAATTACGACCTACGTCACGAAATACCGGCGATTTCGTGACGTTGTGAAACTTCTTTGTTTAAGTTATTCCATCTGTGCAGCTACTGTTATTACAGTGCCAATCGCTGTTTTAGGGCAACGGATATCATCATTATATCCAAGAAGTTGATTAACCCCAGCGTAATTTTTTCCAAAAAATATACAAGCAAATTGAATTCTCCCTTTTTCGAAGTCAGATAAAAAGCATATGAAAATGTTAATCTCACCTTAAATCAGGTGAGGTTAATTCTTAATAACATTTAGGATGCCTAAATGTTTATGTAGTAGGGTTAAAAGATAGATGAAACTTTCATAAAAAAAATTCAAACTGACAAGAAAACTCGTTTTACAAAATATATCACTCCTTAACGATCCCCGAGGAGTAAATGTCTTTTAAAAGAAACATGTAACTAAGTTACACGCCACTTGAAGAGGGATCGATACTTGGGGTGCCACATCGGCGAAATTAAGTTATGTGTCGTCCTCTTTGACCCTGCGGTTTTATCTTGAGGGTGCTCCAAGTAAAAGTGAAATTGGATAATGTACATATAATTAAATATAGGATAACATAATTACAATTAAGAAAGCGTAAAAAGTTAATGTCTTAACTTGAAAAAATTGTATATTGAAATTTTATATTTTGTGTACATGTATTTTGCGTTCAAAGTTTTAAAACAAAATGTAATTTATATATCGGCGAATTTATATATTTATTTATATATCAGATATATGTATGTACATACTATATCACAGACATATACAAAAGTTTCCTAAATCAAGATTCCTTGTTACGTGAAAAAGTTTCACAATTTTACGTCTTAAAAAACATGTATATTATGAGAAAAGCGTCACTATACCGTGACTGAAACAAAGATAGCAAACACAAATTAGGTGGCACTTCAACGCCATCTATTAATCCGTAGTGAGAACAACTCCCACATGTTCTATTGACCATTTATTTCGAGACATATATAAAACCGCAAAGTTATTAATTTTGCGGTATCGTAATGCTTTAAAATTAATTTTCATTCGAATATATAGGGAATAATGTTAATTGTAAAATAGTTACAGTTCATAAAATTACTAAACAAATTTTTGAACCAATTTCAAAATAAAAATCTATTTGTTTGTACCAAAATGATTTAATATAGCAACACAAATAAAATATAACAAATATGTTTAATGACTAAGAACGGTCACCGGATGTCATTTAAAAGAGACATAGACGCGTTGCTATCCTATTTCTGGAATGTAATACAACTAAAAACTCTTCAAAAACAAATATCGTAACTCTTATAAAGTATACACCACCGTACCCAGTATACAGATACCAAGTACTTACGTCTAGATAGTAACTACTATCCACATTTCAGCGAAAGCTAGGTCCTAGACACCGAACATGAACTAGATTCACAAAAAAAATCGAAAAATACAATTTTGCGACGAATCTGTTGTTGTATGAAGTAAATTTACCAAGATACAATTCTAATACTTATTAATTTTTAAATAAATCTTTATTATTTTCATTATACAAACAAAATTTCAAGATGAAGACAAATTTCACACAAAACTCTGTGAGAATTAAATTTGTTTTTAATTAGCGCTGTGGAAGCTGAAATTATGAAATGCCGCAGAATCCAGTCTTATATTTATGTAAGTTAAATAAAGAGAAAGTTTCGACGTTGATGTGCAAACTAAGTGGAGCTACCTTCACGTCCATGATCGAGTTTCGGTCCTTGTTATACATTTTTTACTTTACAATATTTTAATAATATAGCCAGTTACAAACGGAGTAAGGTACCAAATCCATATTTTCTTTTCTATCAGATCTATCAACAGTTTCACAGTTTTTACTTTGTCATCTTACAATCTATTACCTTCATTCCCATAAAAGGGTGAAATTGCCTTGTATGGAAAAAAATGGTATCAATTGTTAAAACGGGCAAAATCGTAGACAAAAGCTAATTATATTCAACCGGAAGGAATCTAAAACTAAGCAACTTGTTCCTCATAGAAGCTCATATTACGACCTAAAATATAACCTCTGAAGCAATCCTTACTTTGTTAATTGCCCAATATAACATATTGGGCAATTAACAAACAGGCAACATGTTAGCATGGTCTTTGTGAGGTTAGTGTAGGAGGTTGCAAGAAATATTGCATTAGATTCAACTAGCGCGTTCATGGCGTCCAGTTAAGTTAATCCTTCGTAAGCCAGATTAAAATGGAGCATTTCAGGGAACGAAACAATTTATGTTATGCGATTATATGCCTCTACAAATAGAGTGAAATGCTCTGACAGTTTGTTAGTAATATTATACAATATAGTGGTAGATTTATTTTATATAATTCTGTTTATATTTTTAACTTGTATAATTATTATTGAAAATCATGTAAAGTCTTACGTTTAATTTAAGTTTAATTTTAGGTGCAGTCGATATGTCACTCTACAAACTAAATTATATGTTATTTTTTTGAAGAAAACTAAAACTTTAAATGTGTGTTGAAAATTGTATATAAATACAGGAAAGTGCAAAATAAGCTACTCAAAGTAAGTGCATAGACACTTCAGATAATGGGTTATATTGCGCTTACGTGTCTCAAACAATATCACTTAAGTCTCAAAACCTAAGTACACTTTAGCGGTGACTGCTCTCTTTAAACCCAATAATATTTACATTGAGATATATTTTCTTCATTCTTTTATGTTTAGCTTATTCGAGTTAGTCAAAAAAAAGAATAAAACTAACCGGCTGCCCCTTCCCCGTAAGATCACAAGCTCAATAGATATTGCTAAGCCGCTGTCACTACAGCTTACTGATTTAAAAAAAAAATTATTCTCGTAACTCGAACTAAACCTTCCGTAATACAGAAACCGCTACATTTGCCATGACACACTGAATACGTATTGAATTTCTCGGAGAACGAATAACCGATGATGCCAAAAGCAAAAGCTGGTACATACTTCCCACAAGGAAATCCGGCAATCTGATTGTGGTTGGTTGAATCCGAATCCACTAAATGAGGGTGACAATGCACCGACTATTTTTGTACTACATCCATCAGACCTGCTGCCTACTTAATAAAGTGATAAGAACACAAATGTATTTTTATTTCTATTGTATCCTAAGTGCAGTTTCTGTTTTTGTGAGGATGCTAAGCCTTGTACATTAAGAGAGCAGGTGCAGCACATTAGCGGCGTCGAGCGACCGCACTTTGTACTTGAAGCTGATTAATATCTCTCAGAAATTTGTCGGGTTGTTATATTTCAACGCACAAAATTTATTTTTCATATTAACTATGAGTTTGTACTTTTATTCTTTTTAAAGTTGAAAAAAGAAAAAAAAAGTGACCATCAACGAAAAAACTCCAACAAACAAATAAGAAACTGGTAACGTAGTTTGTAAACTTTATCAATAAAATGAAAAGGTTAATTAAGAAATAAGTGATAGTAACTAGTAAATGAAGTACTCGTATCCAAAATGTTATCTTAAAAAGTAACTTTGAAAAACTATTCTCAGGTGAATAATTTTTCAAAGCTATGTATTTTAAATAAAATTAATAATTAATTGGAATGGCGGCCACGTACAGGTCGACGTAACGTGGGCAGGCCTCTAGAGATAGGATATGCTAGGTAAATTGCGTACTTAGTATTTCGAGTACTAGTATTTGCAAATACTTGTTCCAAATACTAGTTCCTAGAAGTATTTAGAATTATCAACTTTCTGTATAGTGAGGACGAAAATTTTCGATTTCGCGGACGACGAAAAAAAACGATTTCTTCCAACTTCCAGCCAAAACTCTCTTCAAGTTTTACCTGACGGCGAAAAAGAAAACGCTGACTTCTCCCACAACTTTTTTCGTCGTTTTTTTTGTAGTCAGTTAAAAACTACACGAAATCTCCCATTTTACACCATACTGTTAGTTTCACTTCTACAATACGTATTCAAGTATTTTACTTCTACCATACAAAATAATTATCACACACAAAATACTTATACAAAATACTTCTAACAGAAAAAATACTTCTAACAATCAAAATAGTTCTGATATACAACATACTTCAACGAAGTTAAATAAATATACAATAGTTTTGCCACATTACATACTTCTAAATACTCGATACTCGTTCTTTCAGTCCCCACATACTCGGTACTTACACGTATTGAGGGAAACCTAGTATCAAAACCTATTCCAGTATATACGTCCCACCTCTACAGGCCTCCCACAAGATGGACCGATGAATCTGGTCAAGGTTGCGGGAGTACACTGGACGAGGGCGGCGGAGGACCGGTCATTGGGGGAGGCCTACGTCCAGTATTTTTAAGCAATAAAAAGCGCTGTATAACGCTTAGACAAGCTATGGTACAAACATAAAATTATTTTTTTTTTATTCAAATTTTAAAAAAAATATGATTACTAACCAGGTTACATGTGTAGGAAGTTCCAAATAGTGCCTAAAGACGAGAACAGCACATACTAAAAACTGTACTGATAAAAAGATAAAATAAAAGATAAAGATTAAATATTTGAGGAAAATATCACAAAAAAGATTATATTCCATCTTGGTAGTGGGAAAGCGCTTCATTTACTGCGTAGTTTTTCCAATGTTTAACAATGCGTCACAAAGGCTCAATATGTACATATGTACAGTTTTTGTCATAGCTATAATATTTTTATACATATGAATGCGTGATGCTCGATTATTTTACTTCTCTTCATAAGCATTGTACTGACAATGAAACTAATAAGTATCTACTACTTAAATAAATATTAATGGCATTACAAAAGTTCCGTACGTATAATCTTGTAACGTTTTTAACAAAAACAAAGCCGACGTTAAATTCGTATAATTCCCTTTTTTGGGGATAGAAATAGAAAAAAAAGCTTCATTGTCGGTTGCCATTGTAATTTAAACAGTAACTATTAATTGACACATGTTATATCGAAATTGAAATACGCGGAATCAAATTACAAAAAAATTAAGTAGGAAATTAGGAAACGAATGCGTTCGAAGCCACGGGCAATATCTAGTTCAATTCATAATCATTTTTAGTGACGCTACGTCTCATTACAAATCCATTAAATCCAAACAGAGCTTATGTCTACTAATATGTACATTTTCGGTATGATTTCGGAATTCAAGCTTCAATGTCATTCAAAATTAAATGAGATCCACTTACGAACAAACCTTTCCAACAAAATATTTTTTTTTCAAATCGTTTCGTAAATGAAGAAGTTCTGCGGTAACAATATAAAAAATACAACAGAATTGAGAACCTCCTTCATCTTTTTGAAGCCGATTAAAAATATTTTAGTCGTGCTTTCAAATTTGGTACATACATAAACAAAAGTTTCTTTTTTAATTAATCTATTACACAAACATAGAAACTCCGCGGCAAAAAATAACAATAGAGATCGAGCTCGTTTCGTAATTACAAAGCGAATGTTTTTAATTTGGAAGTTAAAATCCGTCCTCGGCACATATGTACGTATGTCTGCACGTAGATTATACAAACAGTGGACAGTGCTTATTAATTCCCGTTGTCTGCTGTTTGTGTATTCAAAATTAACGTTCATTTTGAGGCTACCAGTATACGAGATCCGAATTTTTATTTGCAGAATAATTAACGTTGATTTAGATAAAAGATATATTGTAAAATAAGCATTTAGCGATAATATATTCTTACACGCTAATTGTAATCAACTTATAAATCTTACTTATTACACTATTAAAAAATTTGCGAAGACAAATAAAATAATATATACAGTAGCGGAAGAGCCTTAATGTAGAAGATGCAGCGTGCATTAACACCGGAAGCTGCGAGCGTACTTTGCGCCCGACATTGAGTGATAGCGCATTGTATTAAGAACATCGCTGGACGATTCACGTGTGAGAGAACTTTTCACTTCTACTTAACGTAGTTTTTTTACATATTATTATCATTATTATATAAATCTTTAATTAGTTATTATTTAATGTCATTACTATTGGATGTCAGGCTTTTAAAGATGAATCTGATCGATAGAACGATTTCTTAATTTTATCCAAAGTTACAGACGTATGGCGCTTAAGGTTTTTTTTTCGGAAGAAAGAGGCAAACGTGCCCGCGATTCTACTGATATTAAGTGACTACCTAATTTACTATAAACTCTTTGCATAGATACTGCTTGTATATTTATTTTGTGTTTTCTTTTATTTTTATTTGTATATGATCTCGGCACAGATAATAAATCTCATTCTTAATTGGTTCATTAATATGACATCTTCGCTTAAACTCTCATGGCATCGCTAACATTTTAGATTTTAAAATTAAACTATATATACATTTTTAAAACCATATATAAATAAATAATTCTGAGCATACTCTAACCATACAATAAAATATGGATATCTCCCGCTCTCATGTCATGTAGCTATCGGTCATATAGCCGCTAATTGAATTATACCACTCATTCTGCGGATGAAGCGTATCGAAATAAAATCTGCGACATCAATTACCCATGAACCACACGGGTAATTGGCCCAAAGCCGTCGTTCAAAAAGGACTACCGCGTGTCTATTAATTACTTCATTTATTTTCGATTCGAGGACGCACTTTAAATTGAGCGGTTAAGATTTATTGACAGAGATATTTCAAAATAAATGCACCATCAAAAATTATTTCAATGTAGCCTTTTAATAGTATTGTCTTTTATAGGTAATGCTTTCTATTTATTCTGATGTTTTTTTCCTTTCTTTTGCATTAAACAAGCAAGCAACTAGCTTGAAGTGACGTAGCACTAGCACGTAGCTTTTACAGCGCAGTACTTGTGATGAGGTCACGGTCAGGTAACACTTTTGACGCAACAGACAATGCGTAGCGCTTGGGATGTACAGTCGGGTTCCTTGATGGTATTCCACTTTAAAAGAGACAATCGTTTGAACTTTTCGTATTCCTTGAGACACTGAACCAATAGGATGCCATTTTTAAATGTGTTAGGACGTAAAAAAGGTTTTTTTAACTGTTGTTTGTTATAACAATATAGTATTTAGAAATAATTATTTCGTCTGAATGACAGAGATCGTAAAACTTCCCGAGCGAAATATAAAGACAGCGGTGATAACAATAGTCAGGAATACAATGCAGGTACGCCACAGATTTTATTTTATCAAAACATCAATAGTACCCTCCGAATTGGGTATTTGTAAGAAGGAGGCGGAGTTTAGCTCGTCGCAAGGAACAAGGCAATTTTTCTGTAAGTGGAATACCACCAAGAAACTCGACTGTACCTACAGTGTTTTCAACATATACGGCGAAACAGCCACAGTCACTGCATGCCATTTACGAAGTAACACAGTGTAGCACTTGCGAGAACACTGGCGCTGGCAACTTTTTTCTTTCCCTCGGTTACTTATGCAAAGCTGCGTGTTTGCTTTTTCCGTTGCTTGTTTCTTTCTCAAAGAAATGATAATCTACTCGATATAAAAAGAAATACAGGAGATAAAATTTAAAGACGAAGATATATTTTAAGTACAACTGTGAAGTACTCTCACGAGTAAATCGTCCGGCGATGTTCTTAACACAATGCGATATCACTCAATGTCGGACGCAAAGTACGCTCCTAGCTTTCAGTGTTAAGGCAGGCTGCATCGTCTCCATTAAGGCTTTTCCGCTAGGTACTTATTTTTTTTCGCGTTTAATTTTTAATTTTGAATTCAAAATATTTCAAATTTTATGTTCTTTTATAATTTATGTTCTTTTTTCTTGTATTGTTTGTGTTTGTATTTTTTTTGTATTATTTGTTCTAGAGTTGTTTATAAAATTCTTATTTTGATAGTTATCACATAAATATTATTGCAGCACGTTTACAAAAATCTTAATAGTCAATTTACTTCTCCTTCTCTTTTACAGGTTTGACATATTACTGTGAATTAATAGTTCTATAAGCGACCCAGTTTTAGAAGTATAATCCACAGTAACTGAATAGTATAAAATTGGCACCTCATGATTGAATTATTACAAAGAAATCAAGCAAACCAAGTTGCACGAATGGGTCGGCTCAACCGGGATGTAACTCGATCTTAAATACATATAGTATAGGTATTTAACCTTGTACGTTTCGTCTAAATGAAATGTGGTAATGGAAAGCATTATAATCACTGTACACGTTTTAGTCCTCTCATCAGTAATAATGCCAAAACAAAGTAAATTTTGAATAAATTCATATAGCATGGAAAAAAAGCCGTAGTATCATTTTGAATAGAAACCGAACACCTTAAACGTACATATTCCATTAAATTGGATCCGAAACCCGGGACAACTTGATTTGCATAAGTAAAGTCATGATTTCAACTATGTTAGGCAAGTCCCGAGACGTTTTTCAAGTCTACCCGAAAAATTTACTTTATTTATCACTGCAATTTGGTCGGCTTTGTTTGTACAACTTAATGAAATTTTATCAACGCCGTATTTAAATACACAAAAGCCGAGTTTAATGGGTCTATCATAAGATACGGGGTTTTTAAAAATATCTTAGTCGTAAAAGAGAACATTTTTTCTTCTCGGTTAATTGTGATAAAAATTAGCTTAAACTAATAAGTACATAACAAAACATATAATATATAACATTTTTATACCTTACTCAGAGGAAAAGACACTTGAAAGTTATCGTTTTCAACATTTCAATTAAACTGTATTGAAGACTATTTGTCCACATCCAAGAATCCACTTGAACATACGCAAAAGTTACACCACACTTAGTCCAACAATTAAGGAGTTTTGTGCCATCAAGCCATCAAGAGAACATGTATAGGCTGTTACTAAGTCAGCCAGTGTACCTTTGACCACATCACCACTTAACATCATCATCATTCTTATTAAGCGCTAGTTAATTTTTTCATAATAAAAATAGGAAAGACACAATGTCGGCGACCTAAATATAAATTGTAATGTCAAAAAACACGGGACACGAAAGTGGAACCACATGACAGTTACTGCACATATAAAAAATATTTGGTGCAAACAACAAATAACATATCTGCGTAGAACAAATACTTAATTAATTAATTACTTAGTATATTAATAATCGATTAATAATATTCTAATTGTTGATAAATATGTTCATTTACACACATTTGCGTTCATTTGGTCGCATCGTTATTATGTTCGACTGTACTTTCGTGGAGTGAAGAGCAACTATTACGCAGCGTGGAACTTTTTTTTAGGACATTATTCATATATGGCCATCTGATCCCAAACTAAGCAGAGCTTGTACTATGGTAACCAGATAACTAATATACTACATATATTAATACTTTTTTTTGTAAATACATATATATATATAGATAATTACACCCAGACACAAGACAAACAGACATGTTCATGTACACAAATGTTTGTCCAGGGTGGAAATCGAACTACCTGCGGCGTGAGAGGCAAGTATCTTACCACTGCGCCAACTAGTCAACCGCCTAGCGCATGCGATTAGTCATTTTGTCGAGAAAGTTGAGTTCTGTTCATATTCTACTTTCGTACGTCTCAAACTATACTTAGCGATATATATAGGCAGTTGTCATGGCGATAACACACTTTACATCCGTTAGGCCCTTTGTAACGCATAGTTGCACGGATTGTTACAGTCGGCCTATCGAACGGTACCACAACAAAGAACCGGAACATAATGAAATGCCCTTCCCCTCAACTTATTCACTGAACAAAATATACCAACGTACTGCAACATTTCAATATCAGTAAATATTTTTTCCACAACGTATTTATTTTTATTCGATCTAGGAAAAAAGTTAAAACTTTCTGTTGTCGCCCACTTTTCCGAATGTAAAAAGGAAGTGACGACTTCAACTCTTGATAAGTATCGTGGTAACACTTTTATACGCGGGAGTTATATTTATTAAATATGACAAAAGTAGTCTTGTTTAATGTGTACAGTGTATTATAAAGTTCGAGTATTGTACTACAACCAGTAAGATATAATTTATATTTTTTATATATTTGTATTTTTAACCGACAACAAAATATACATATGTGTATAATGTGTATATATACAATGAGAAATGAAAATGAAAATTAGGAAGATAGAGATGAACAAGAATAATAAATAGTCGAAGCTCGGAATCAGAGTTCTTATTGCTAGGAGCAATCTTTTCCAAACAATATTTCAGATTATATATAATTAAAAATAGAAAAATACAAACCGTCGAGGCGGAAGCAATCACGAGCTCTACTTCAGAGAAAATAAACAAACAATAAACAACAAAAACACAAAATAATAAACGTAGATTTTTATTTGAAGAATCTCAACAAGATATCAATTATTGGAAAATATTGAAACAAAAGTGTGTGTCTCTTAAATATAATGAATGCGACGCCATTTCTGATTTCGATTGTAATGAATAAATCAAAGATGTTACCATACTCGTATTTCCAACAGTGAGGCGGAATGAACTAAAAATGTTACCCGCGGTACGAATTCAAAATCTCTATGTTTATAATTTGAAAAATGACGGCTTATGGTGTAAAATCATGTAAAACTACACCTCAAACTTATCCTATATACTACATTCTATAATATACTAAATTTTCTCACATACCCACTAATAATACGAAAATAGACCGTCATTTTTGAACGTGGAATTTGTATGGAACAAGTTATCTGGAGCTATATCTATAGGAATAAATATAAATAATCTCTGAATTTTTTTTACGTAACCAAACCCGACTTATAAATGTATATAATTTTATTTGAAGTCACTTAAAGCCACGGTACCTCTCATCACAAATCCATTAAACCCAAATAGGGCTTGTCTTAAAACTACCAATATGACAATTTCGGTATATCTTCAGAACCCAAGGTACAATGCCATTGAAAATTAAATGGGACGCACTTTCCAAATCTCCTTTCTAACATATTTTTTAATCGGTTTGAAATGTCGAAATTATGTGGAAACATACATGAAAAAAAACATACAAGCTCATTGAAAACCTCCTCCTTTTTTAGAAGTTGGTTAAAAAAGGAGGTACAGTCGAGGTCCTCGGCGGTATTCCTCTTACAGAAAAATTGTTTTGTTCCTTGCGACGAGCTAAAGTCCGCCTCCTTCTTACAAATAAACAATTAAGATCGATGTTTTGATAAATGTGTGTGGCATACCTATACTGTACCTCTGACTACTGCTGTCACCGTTGTCTTTGTTTTCCGCTCTGGAAGTTTTACGACCTCTGCCATTCAGAGGAACACAAAACATTTTTTCACATTTAAAAGTGACATCCTATAGGTTATTGATTTTGCGTCAACGTCCCAAAGCGTACGAAACGTTCAAACGATTGTCTGTTTTAAAGTGGAATACCGCCAAATAACTCGACTGTACATGGATTAACATAGACCAAATAAGTAAATTTGAACGAAGATTAACAGGAATAATGGAAATTCGTAAACTGTACCTACCCTCTAGGATTATAATAATTATGTTTTACCGTTGTTAAATGCATATTATACGATTGTAAATTACAAAATGCTTGATACAGCAATAAAAATGTAAAGCGCTACCTTTTACAAATAAATAAGCACAGAGAACAATTCTGTGAGACAATTCCACGCGGACGGTTGTCGGGTTACATTATTGAACATATAACTTACTGACTACAACGACAAAGTACTACAACAAGCTACATTTCGCTCCACGTTACTACATTCTTCTATTCGTTTTTAAACAAAATATATTTACGAACGTTCATGTCGTTGTTTCTGATAATCTAATACATTAATAAAGGGATGCAACGAAACAAAAAGATAGTTATTGGTTGATTCTAGAATGTATGCCGTAAAACAATATATACGTTTGTTGTACTATCTATTGTCGCAAAGCAAAAGAAACACACGGCAATAAATTATTTTAAACATTATATATAATTGTATATATATATAT
>DWLR01001616.1:0-17606 GCA_018246295.1 Papilio alexanor hazarajatica
TATATATATATATATATATATATATATATATCTGTGTGTGTGTGTGTGTGTATGGATGAAATGGAAAAATAGAAAAACCTGCTAATGGCCTTATTTTTTGTATTGTACATTTTGTAATTTTTGTTGTATATACACTGTTGGTTGATTGAAACAATAAATAAATGAATATTAGTGCTAGTCTAGAAAACATTAGCTGTAAGTGTTCTATATACAAATTAATTTGTAAATGAGTTTGCATATTTGTTCGTAACCCTTATAAAATGTTGCTTAGTTGAATTGCATCATTATTGTAACAAAAACATTTTTTTTTTTCAGATTTTTTTTAATATCTGTTGCAGTTATTATGCTACTGATACTGTTTATGAAGAAACCTCTTTTTAATTTATTTTGAAATTACTTACCTTTCTTATTTGGTGACTTTACAAGAGTGTACTTCTTGGCCCCAACGAGGATGAAATTTGCAATAGGTAGTTTGAAGGAGCGTCCCCAGTCCCAATTGTTGACGACCTCTGCATTGCTAATGCTCTAACGGGCGACCTGTGTCGCTACAACATTTGACACATTCATAGCGCTCACAGACTGTCGCCGGTCGTATTAAATTTATTGTTTTAATTAAAATTCGCATCGCAAGATAGTTTCGGTTCGCGTCGAGTCGAGTCCAATGCGACCGCACTTGTCGCTCGCGGTGCATTACATGATTTATACTTGCGCCCGTTATTACGTGTGTAATTTTTTGTTTAACATTTTAATGGAACTAGAATTGTTGTACATTTATTAAAGGAGGTACATCCTCATGCTTATATGTACGACTATTACAATATTTTGTCAGTAAAGAGTTCTAATACAAATATGATCATCATTACTGAACTTAAATATGGCAAGTGCCTTACATTATTTCTCTTTTGCAAGCGTTTTTGCAATAATTAGAAACACCAATCTTTTTCTTCAATTAATGCCAACATCCGTCATAACGAATTATTATAATGCTACAACCATTATTCTGCCAATTTTTAGAAAGGTGTAAATAAATAAAATTGTAATCACACATAATGATATTATCACGAAAAATAGCAGAATAGATAGCCCAGTTTGACGCTAGCCTTTTCAGATTTGTAATACAGCAGTGTCATATCATTAAGAGTGATTCAATGTGCTGTCATATGGCACCAGACACGTCGGGGCTCGTGGTGACGCGCTAGACGCGGTAATTAGAAACGTTGCGTTCGAGTGCCGCTGGGCTGGAAAAATCACGCCGGCAAATGACTCGCCTGACTGTCGCGATGACGGCCGGGATTAAAATGCTGCATTAATAAACGACACGCGACTTGCTAACAAAAATTCATGACAAATGTTGCCCAGATTTATTATATATGTATGTATTTTAACGGTTGTTAATAACATGCTCATGTTGTTATGTACGTTGCTATTTTTAAAAGTCACGTCAGCGTACAAAAACACAATCGAAACAAATGACTTAATGAACAACTGGCCATTACCAGATAAAATTGAGCAGCGTACATTAACTGGCGACTGTGTGCGGCGGTAATGATCGTACGACGTAAGCGCGTAATGTATCAACGTGTCGTAATTAATCAATCGATGGGCCGATCCCGATGGATTGATGGCCCTCGGCGCGCCCAATCACAGGGAAATGCATCTATTTGAATATCTCTATAGAGGCCTGCAAATTGTGCAATATTGTCTGAATGGCCGTTTAAACAATTCACCTGATAAGTAAGTGCTCTGCAGCGGATATTACATAAAACGGTAATTGGCATTAATAAATCCTATTATCCACCTATATTATAACCACTGATAGTTACCAGAAAATACAGCGAGCTACCAATACGATAGTCACGTATTTTACCAGTTTGTCTCGAAATCGAAGGTGACACAATCACTTGAGGTCTCTAATACTGTAAATGTATAATGGGCATGATAAAATAACGACCTGCAACCCCATACAAACCTTAAATAACTGTGACAGTGTTTTGATCAATATAAAAGTTATTAGCAAACAAAAAACAAATTTGTAGTATTTGTGTCTTTCAATATTCCTAATACTTTTTTAACTGACTGACCGGTTGGCGCAGTGGTAAGATACTTGCCTTTCTCGCCGCAGGTCGTGGATTCCATTCCCACACAGGACAAACATTTGTGTGCATGAACACGTCTGTTTGTCATGTGTTTGGATGTAAACACCACCGGAGGACGGGCAGCAGCGCCCTTTTCTTAGTACGGTGGAACATATTGCGATCACCAACCCGCCTGCCGAGCGTGGCGATTATGGCACTTTTCCCCCAATTATGCCATCAATGGGGGAGGCCTATGTCCAGCAGTGGACGATCGTAGGTTGAGGTGGTTGTGGTGGTGATCCTCTTTTATGTAGTTTTAAAAATTGTCATACGCTATTATATACGCTTCTACTTGAGCAATTCAGGTGAAAGTAAATGAGTACGCGACGTTACTCATCTAATAATATAGTGAATATTAGATGAGTAACGTAGCATACTCATTGTTAGTTGCATTTTAAGGGCAATGGTAAGGTTTTTCTTAAGTTGCATATCTGCCTAGGCCCCAGAATTAATGAAAACCGATTCTGAGTTATCCATCATTCATTAATATCAATGACAAAACAAGAATAGATTTAAAGATATTTTTGACTATGTTATATCGGTGTTGTTAAAAAAAACCTCTTTTAGCGAGCAGAATTTTTAACCTGGATTACCTTCGTATGTGGACTATAAATCAAGGCAAAAAATACAATAAACATATTACACCGAATAATTGTTAGGAACAATTCCTACCGCTTTGTTTCGTCATCGCACAACTAGACAGATCGCCAAATACCATTCACACCACGTTGATGGTTGGCATTCCACTACCGCGAGGTTTTCGAGAAATTTCCTGCCTCGTACAGCTGCGTTGTGGAATGATCTATCCTCAGCGGTATTTTATAACTGATAGGACTTCTTGAAGGAGCCCTTCAAGAAAAAAGCGTACTCCTTCCTAAAAATGCGACAACGAATCTGCGGTTCCTCTGGTGTTGCAGATGTTCATTTTATTTGAAGAAAACATACCAGCTAGCCGTATGTTTATTTTAAACTAATGTTTTAAGAACTTCATTTTATTAGAGAACGTTCTTTGAAGAAATAAAGGGAGGAACAAAATTAGGAGTTTAGACCTTGGACCAACAAAACGTATGGAATACAGCAAAAGTTTCACCGCCAGGGTCCAAACCGCGACCGTCGTATTTCGGATTCCACCTCCATAAATTCCGCGTAAGAAAACAGTCCGATCGAATACCGTACGAAATATATGCGGAGATAAAAAAAATATCGTATATCTTCTGACGACCGTTAGTCTTGAGATAAGTGCTGCCCTGAAACGGATTCAAATTATTTCTTTGTCAGCAAACTAAAATATAGTAGGTCTTACTGATTTCTGTTATTTTAAGATGTATTTGTTGTTTTCTTTTTAGTTGTAAAAGAAACATGTGCTTTAAAGAAAGACTTTGTTATTAAAATTGAGACAGGTTTGCTCCGGTGGTATGGGCATGTTGAAAGGATGAATGAAGATAGAGCGAGTTTGCTAGGATCGTGACAAATGGAAATTTGTAATCTCTGTCTACCCCTCTATGATACGAGGGCGAATACTTATGTTTTGTGTTATGGTGTTATTTTTTCTATAAGTTATAAAAAATACCGACTATACCGACTTCCTTAATCAAAAATTTTGCGTAAATGATCGGTAATGAAATACGAAAAAAGGAGATCTCTTGAACTAAGCTCGCTTAAAAAATTTATTCTCGCAAATACAAAGTTTTGCAAGATAGCCCTGAAGAATCTTTGCATAATAATTCGTGTAAAATTCCACCAGAAGCCGGCCTCCCCTCTATGCAAAATACGAGTTATCGCTGCGTATTAATCATTCTCCATGTCGCTGTGACGTCCTACAAAAGTGATTATATTCAAATTACTCCCGTAATTATTATTCATATAAGAACGATTACGCTAATGTTTTATGCGATATATAACGTCGATGGATACTTATTTGAATTTTAGCTTTATCCCTAGCTCTCACGAGTCGTCCTAAGCTACTTTCCTGAAAGTTCGATTTGTTTTAATATATATTTTATTCTCATCGATGATCTTATCGATTAGCGATTAGGCTGCTAGCTCTAGCGGTCACTTGTTTATCGCTGGGTACCGGTACTGGGTTCGATTTCCAGGCCGCAATTTGTTTTTTATTGACAAACTTAAAAAAGGAGGCTCTCATTTCGCTTGTACTTTTTTGTTTTTGTTACCTCAGATCATCGAAATTTATGAATCGATTTATATTTATGTTGGAAGAGACGGAAGGAACATTCGCAAGTACGTAACATTAAAATTTTGAATGGCTTTTAACCTTGAGTTCTGAAGATATACCGAAATTTGAAAATTAGCGACTTATAAATAAAAATAATAAAAATCTGAAGTTGGTTTGGTTTTTATAAATATTGCTGCATTACAAAAAAGGCAACAAAAAGCAAGCAGACATTAACGACCGCTACCTATTTATTACTTATACTCAGTTATATTTATTTATACTCAATATGCTGGAAAATGATTTGGGCTACCGTAGTTCCTTAAATCACGACCAGAGCACTGGTGAGTCAACACAGCGATAATTTCTGCTTGCAGAAGTTATCGTAAGCACGCAAGCAAGGGGAAATTAGAAGTAAGCTTCTCGTTCTGGTTGGTTTCTGTCAGCTTATTTAATTCCTTCTGTCGAATCGACCAAACCGTGTATAACAATTGTCTCTATTAAACTAGAAAGAACTTATTTATTTTCTTGGGCTTTATCAGCTTGCATAATAGGTAAATAATTTTAAAAAGGGTTATTTTTCCCGAGCCCGAGATTGCCCGCGACAATTTGATTTGGTTCGTAATAATGTGTGCGGGGACCATAAATCTTAGTCTATCGTTACCCCACTACATAAATAACGCAATAATTGCTATTCGCACTATGAAACTGTGATAAACGACTTAGGTTTTGCTGAATTTTAGGCACGAGGTGTGCGGGCCATTAATTATATGTAACATCAGGGGTTGCCCGGATGATTCCCGGTTTTATTGTTACATTTGAAATTTGCGCAATGATTTCATGTACGAGGGTACGTTGGTTTGATGTGTTTTGTGGTAGCTTTGATTTATATTCAACCATGTTCTCTTCGTTACGGGATGATTGAAAGTCGTGAAAATAATTACACATAAAGTTTTCATACAACTGTCACATTGTCTTAGAAAAAAGGGTTTTCTGTATAAACACAACGCTCTCGACAGTGCTGTTTAAGTTTTTTTATTTTTTTATTTATAGAGCTTGTAATAAATTCCAGCCGCGGACCAATTTTGTGGTCTATCATTAGTTTAGCTATTTTTGATTTGGCATTTTACTAATTAATTGATGAACTGTTATAACGCGATTATCACACCATTATAAAGTCAAATTAAGAGCTTTTTAGCTTAATTTAAAAAAGAAGGAGGTTCTTTCTTGAATTTTTATGTTTGTTACCTCAGAACTTCGTTATTTATGAACCGATGTTTTTGATCAAAATTTTTTGTAGGAAAAACTACATTCGCAAGTTGGTCCCATTTTCAATTTCATATATTGGTAGATTTAAGACAAGTCCTGTTTGGATTTCATGGATTTATAATAAGATGTATCATGGCTATAAACGACTTAATGACATAAATTAAAATTATATAAATTTGAAGTCGCTTATGTTTTGTTAAAATATTAAAATAATATAGTATCTGTTAATGTTCATATGTCAAATGTTTTACCAGTCAATGTGCAATATATAAAGTTTTAGAAGTTATCTCTTTATTTTTTTTTTAGGTACAACGCTCATCCGGACGTCTGAACCTCAACAATATCATCGGCCAGACGCAGTAAGTGTAGATGCGTAAAGTTTATTCCTTCAACTTTAAAATTGCCGGGCGCTGCAGCATCGGCGCGTCAAATTGCCCCGGACTTTGACTAGCAGCCGCGAAGTTGCTTATAAAGTTTCTTCGGCTATTTCATTGTTACAACAAGATACTTTAACCCTCGAAAAATACACGTTAGCAGGCAGGCAAGGTAAAAATGAAATTGAAAAACCGTAATATATTCACGAATATTAAACATTTTACAAAAGTAAGTCGCAAAATCTTTTTAAGATAGACTATAAATAAGTCATTGAAATAAATAATGTTATAATATAATTTAATATTTTGACAGTGGTACAACAACATCTGTTGCACGAATGGCCCGCTTGTGAAATAATGGGCAAACATGCCCAAAAAGCCATTTAAATTTGTCTTACGGTGTAAGAATGTCAATCGGAGTGTCCTTTCACAAATAAGGCTTTACTCGCGCTATCAGTGGTACCCACACGAGCTTAAATTGTCTGCTTCAAATAATTTATAACGCTATTTTGTTTCATCAGTTGTAATTTTATTACTCCTAAGAAATATTTAGGTAATTTTTAGAATTATTTTATAAGGGGCATTAACCGACTGTTCTGTTGTTAAAATAAATAGAAATTAGTATTACCATTATTTGTTTAGTAAAGATCTATAGAGACAGCTCCCATCATCTATAATATCTATATTAATATTCTTAAATGGGTCAAAGAATTGCTTTTCAAAATCTTATGCGAAGTAATGGAGGCGTTTCATTTCAATTCTTACTATTATTGAAATAACTTATTCAAACGACATATTTTCGAAACCTCAGTAGTTCTAGGAATATTGATTAAAAGCGAAACCGCCCTTTTTATTTATTTTTTTCATGTGTTTATATCATAACATACATCAAATGTGAATATTTATTACTCATTCGTGAGAATGAGTAATAAACAGATAAGAAATGCAGTGAAACACATCTTGACTTCTTTTTACCAAAGCTGAGGCATCCCCTTTTGCCTTAGTTCTGACAAAATTCGTTAATATAGTTATACTATTATTGTAATGTAATTATTTTTGACAGCAATAAATCGGTTATCATTCTTGATATAAATTACATTGTGATATAACATTTAAGACAGTCGTACGAAAATAAAGGTTAAAATATTTTTCAAACGCGATGCAGTTAAAAATAAACTGAAAATTGCACAGTCGGCAACAAATCATTGTGTACTTACACCAGAGATGAAAAGTGTTGATAAGAAACGTAAGAACCCCAGTCAGTTTTCAAATGTCCCAACATTATGCTCTCCAGGTATTTAAATAACACCTCTAACATACAAAACGGTCCCAGTCGACCGGCGAGTTGGGGCAGGATGCATACCCTAGTGATGTACCTGTTATGAGAGAAAGCGTACCAAGTCGGCGAGTGTTTTCGTGTGCAAATGTTAAAAATGTAGTGACTGCTCATATAATAAAATGACTTAATTTAACGAATGGATGTGAAGGTACAGTACGATATACATCAATTCGTTATGAAAAAAGTCGCCAAATAAAATTTTTAAATATGAATTTGATCATATACATTGATTTAACATAAACTCGTTTACTCAAAGATTTTTTATGGCCTAATACGGATATAAGTTAAATCTCATGTTCGATCGTGTGATGGAAAATATCGTTATAAAACTGCTAGTAAAAATAATATATTTCGATGAAATTGCAATCTTGGCCATTCAACTTCAACTCTGGAATTTTCCTTATGAATAGTGGCCATAAAAGTAAAAAGTTAAAATATAAAGTATTACAATATTGACAAGTTTTTATTTGCACAATATTGTGCTAGGATATGGGAAGCGACAATAATCGAATGTCGGGCGGATTCCGAACCTACGATCTCATGATCAGTACGTAATCCGTACTGTAAGCTATTGCGCAACCAGCGCTTCAAAATGTGTGAATAAGTATTAGTGAATGAAAGTGACGAAGCAACATCACAAACGCTTAATTTTAATATAAAAATTGAGTTTTTTCTCCAACCTTTATAGTAGATAACTTTTGGTACATTTACATTTGGTATGTATGTCGACATCACTATACAAAGCGCGTCGGGCGATGTGAGCTGAAATTTATCTATCACGAGACATATTTTTAACTTACTTTATTTCTATTTTCTCGAAAGTAATTTTAAACCTTCTGCTTTTACACGAAAGTGCTAAATAGATTGCCAGCACGGTTGTTGGGCGATGTTTATAGGCGATATATTTTGAAATTTTACAGTAGCTAGGTGAGAACCCGGCACAACAATCCTTACGGTTCATATTTATATTTTCACTATTTACGTGGATTATATTTAGACCCTAAAATGGCTCGAATATAACATAACATATGTTTTCATTCTATAAAATAGAGAATTATTTAAAATAGTACATCTGGACTTTAATACAAAAGCAGTTATTGAACACTCGGTGAACTTAATATTTTATAAAAAAACTACTCGCAAATTAAAATATTAGAGGCTAAATTATGAAGCTGACGTTTGTACAAAACGTCAATGTAAAAAGTAAAATATTCAAAGAATTTTTTTATAAGTTAAAATAAATTTATTTAATCAAAGTATTTACCCTCATTATGTTTACATTTCTACCATCCCACGGGAAGGCCATTTATGACGCAGTGGCAGAATCAGAACTCAAGAAAAAAGTCGGGGCTGTTTCTCTGATTTCGCAATCATTGTTCGAAGTTCAGTATACTAGACTTCTGCTGTTATTTCTAGACCAGATCTGCGAAAGTTTTTATGAATTACACCATGAAGTGACTACTTAACATTTTCCATCACTCCCTTCTATCAATTCCTTCATTTCTGTACTGGGTCAAGAAGGTAAGACAAACTTTGACGCGTGGTTTTCTCTGAAGGTCATCGATTTTTCAAGCTTTATTATTTTACCGATTTGATGCAAACGGAAGTTTCCACTACGGAAGCGATTATACCAAAAACGCACGTTGCGTTCATTAACCGCATCTTCTTTCTTTTTTTTTAAACAACATATAATATTCTGGGGGATATTATTCATATATGGCCATCTGATTCCAAACTAAGCAGAGCTTGTACTGTGGAAACCAGATAAGTGTAATAGTGATATACTTTTCTATGGTAAATACATAATGACAATTACACCCAGACTCCAGACAAATAGCCCCTAAGTACAGATACAAATATAATACAGATCTATAAACAGCATGAATATTTCGAGACGTTTCGATTCACGAGTTCGACTTCTCTTTACTTTTAAAGCCGAATAAAAAACAGTCGAAAATCAAACAATTAAATGCTGTACATTTCTCAATTTTAGAATATTCTAGATGCCATTTGAAAAAAAAAATCCTGGAATCTCACATGAAGAAGGTTTAATTTTATTAAAATTTGCCGGTCCGGTAAAACGTCAAATTTATTTAAGCCCCTATTAATTACCTCATTAAAATCTTTGAGACACAACAACATAAAATCCTAACTGTTACATAAATAAATGAATGTATGCTAACGATCGTCTAATTTGCATTCTATCTGTACTTTCTATATTTAATAACGATTACAATACTTACAGTACTTAAACATATTATTCATTAATATTTACCATGCTATTGGTTAAAATGACGTTATTCTTTAAAATTCCTTAAATCCGCGCTCGCTAAGAACTTTGACCTATATTTATTCAAATAAACAATAGCAAAAAAAAATCCACGCAAAGTGATTCTTTTCAGTGATAATTTTCCTGCTTCCCGTCATTTCTCCCATTCTATCGGTGCCCGCTCTCATTAGAGCTCTGCTTGAATATAAGTTCATTTGTCGACCCAGATGCGGCGGGCTCACTTTCACCTCAAAGGTGCCTCGTAATGAAGTATTCTTTATGTTGAAGATATTTTTATAATAAAGACTTTGCTTATTAACAAACTCCTCGGCGGCTTTGATTCTGAAACATAAACGAAATTTTTCATTTAATATATCACGCACAACTTGATCACTGAAAAACTATAAGACAAAGTTGGTACAGATATTGGTATAATATTTTATTTCATCATCATCATCTCAGCCTATAGTCGTCCACTGCTGGACGTGAGCCTCCCCCATTGATCACATTATTGGGGGGGAATGTGCCATAATCGCCACGCTTGACAGACGGGGTGGAGATTGCAGTATGTTTTACCGTACTAAGAAAAGGTTGCTGCTGCCCATCCCCCAGTGGTCTTTAGATCCAGACAAACAGACATGTTCATGCACACAAATTATTGTCTTAGGTGGGAATCGAACTCACGACCTGCAGCGCGAGAAGCAAGTTTCTTGCCACTGCGCCAACCGACCAGTCAATCCGGTCAATATTTTATTTAAGCACAATATA
The DNA here is from genome assembly GCA_018246295.1 of Papilio alexanor hazarajatica. Taxonomy (NCBI): domain Eukaryota; kingdom Metazoa; phylum Arthropoda; class Insecta; order Lepidoptera; family Papilionidae; genus Papilio; species Papilio alexanor. The sequence goes on from DWLR01001616.1 coordinate 10,325, forward strand.
AAATACCAACTTTTATCTTCCTTTCCCCATCATGTTTTAATACTGTCACGTTTCACAAAACACAATAAAAAGTAATTAATAGATAGTAAAACATTAATGATCTTTTGCATGTTCATAGGCTAAAGACAGCAATATAAAGATTTTTTTATACATGATTTATACATATAGCTAGAACGCTGAGTTATGGACTCATATATTTAAAGGTTGCTTCCTGATCTCTGTACCATCAAGTATTCGCCTTTATTGCTTTATAAATCCCTACAAGTGTGGTTTAACATTTGGAAAGTCGATAAGAATTTTTCCAGTCCTAAAAGCAGTGTAGCCTTGTGTAATAAAGTAACTCAAATAATTACGGACGGAACTTAAGCACATCTGAGAAGGTAGTGGTAGATAGTTCGGGTGGGCCATAAAACATCTCTTGTAAATACTTCCAGGTCATTTCCCTTTATCTTTACGACCGTATTTAACTATGCTAGCTGTGTTAACTATACGTAAAGCATTTATTCCATTATGATATACTGTAACATGTAACGTTCTAGTACTCACATACTAGTAGTTGTACGCACATGTTAAAATGTATATATTAAAATGTATATAATGATAACGTATAGTTATACAGATATTTAAATTGAAAACAAAGAATAATTTGTTTGTGAGAGGGTGCTATACATTTCGGTACCTAGGTAGCAATATCTTATGTTGCATAGTAAGAGAAATTATATCGTTGGAACCACTAAACTTTGTAGTTCGCCGATAAAGTTATTTTCAGTAATTTGAAAATTTGACGCCTTGCAAATTTGAATTTTAGTGTTTAAGATTCTGACATTGAATGAAAACACTAAGAAAGCTACCAAAACTGTGTCTTAAATGGCGACTAATCTCATTTTAAAATTATTAATATAGAGGCTTGGAAAAGAGATAGCGATTTATGCATTTGTTTACTTTTGTTAGTGAATAATTTAAAAGTGTTTATATTTTAACTCAATTCATATATATCATAAAAGGAAAATTATTTGCTTATAACTTATATTCACTGTAACCACTGAACCTATTTTAATAATTATTTTGACCAGAAGAAAGTTACTCATCTCGAATTACTCTTCTTTTAATTCACGTATTGTTTAGATTTCATCCAGACGACGGCGCCGCGAACAGCTTAAATACAAAATTAGCTCCCAGCAAACCCTAAAATTTAACCAAACGTATAATATGTAAACACTTTACTTCAATACGACGTGTACAAAACGTGTCTAGATTCTATAAGCATTGCTTTTTATCAGTTTCGTTTGTAAGGCTGAATAAGTTGTGTAAATATATCCCACGCATCCCAGTCCAACCTATTTGTAACCGACGAGGGCCCGTATAGGTTTTTGCGTCGGAAACGATAACGTCTTTTAGGGTATCCGCTATAACTTTGTTTGAAATACTGAATCTTAAGCTTTTTCCAAACGGTTTTATATAAAGTACGTACGGAATTTCTTTTATGCAATATTCAATGCCTAATAATCTAACATTCTCAACCAATATCGCCGCTTAATTTATATTTTTTTATAGACAACATTTTCATGTTGACAGTAGAAAAGCTACAAATTCACTTATTTGTAATAAGTAAAATTAAAAAAAAAAAAAAAAAGATATGGATCTCATTGTCTTTTTTCTTTATGGAAGAACGTGGCGAATGAGCGGGCAGGTCACCTGATGTCAAGTGACTCACCATACCCATAGGCATTTGCAACAAGCTAATTAGTTGCACATACGTTACCTACTTTTACGGGACTGAGGATCTGATAAACAAAACAAGGCTATTTCCTTTTCCTTTCCTTCCCAATCAAATTCACTTCCCCTTCCCACCCTTTTCTTATGAAGAAGAGGATGGAAGAGGACTATAATTGAGACACCGGCACCTCTCTCATCAGCCGAGATGCAGAAAACTTATACTTCACATCTGTCGTCTGTGCGGTCGTGGTATTTCACCGGTCGAGCGGGCCCATTTGGCAACAGATGTTACTGTCGTGGGCTCTACCGCTGTTCTTCTTCTAGAGTCAAGCTGTTCATAGACTTAGGGTACGTGTAATTTATTAACAATAAGAAAATCCGTACTTGAAAAGTTTCCACTAATTACTGACAAATTACTCAATAGTTCATATTTATAAATAAGTGTTTATAGTTAACTTGGTAGATATTCTCATTGTGGAATTGATAAAGGCGTTTTCACGCGATAAACATTTAATAGTCTTGGGCTCGGCAGGTACAATGCTCAGCGGCGACCAAGCCCGGACGGCGTCGTTTATTAGCAAGAGTAATAAGAAAACTTGAGACGAATCTTTGCGAATTTGCATTTTATCAGTGAACCAACCCATCTTACTAGGTGGACGGCGGTGCACGATAATTAACTAACAATTTATTTGTTCTAAAATCGACAAAGTAATAATAGATTTAAAACTTTCAGTAATTTTTAAAACACGAATTCTAAATTACATATCATACTCTTCTTGATGGTTGGCATTTCAAAGTCATAGGGTTTTTTGTAACTTCGTGCCTCAACCAGTCTTGTAAAACGGTTTTTCTGAACCAATATAACTCAAGGTTCTTCAAGAAAAGGGCGTACTGCTTTTGAGCAACATACTGCACCAGTGTTGAGGATGTCTACAAACGGCGGCGGTCTGGTGACTGACAAGTACTTTTCGCCAATTGGTATTGGCGACCTCATTTCTTTGTCATTTATATTGAAACTTTACTTACTTGTGTCTCGAAATGTACCATTGCTGGTGTTTAGTATTGTTTAATTTTTGATGTAAATTTTAAGTATAAATAAAAAAAAAATACAATATATTTATCTTCTACATAATACCATCCCGACTCGCAGCGCCTTCGTATGATAACAATTTTCCCTCGTTTTTTTTTGTCTCTGTCCTTTTTCTCCTTTTCTTTTATTATTACAGCGACAACTACGGAGGCTTTGGAGATTGGCTCGCCGCAGCGGTAACACCGCTCTAGTTGTTTGCGAATTATTTTATATTTCGCCGTTGAAACCGTGTTACGAGAATGAAATTTGTCGAGGCCCGTAGCCCGATGTTAGATTGAGCTGGGACTTCTTTGTAGGCGTTTAGCGCGCGCAGAATCAAATGAAACACTTCTTTGTTGTCTTTGTTAGTAAAGCGGGCTAAATGATTTTCGTTATATTCATTTATTCAAGTTATTTTCAATGTAAATTTGATTAAATAAAAACTGAAAATATTAATGATGAAAATGTGACTGGTGGACGGTTAATAGCATCATAAGAGAGTATATTATAACTACTTGCGTCTTTTTAGTTTGATTCGACTATTTTTGAGTAAAGAAATAGAATATTGATTATGAAATCGCATGTAACGCTAATTCACCATTTTTGACACTTTTTCACATTATGTTATCTCACTTGGAAGTTAACTGAAGCGCGCGGCGCTGTGCAGCAATGACCTCTCTTCACACTACACTCTCATCTAGACAGTTCACCACTATATGTCTATCTGCTGCCACTCTATGACAATCCACATAGATAAGGATGGGGACAAATATGCGTAAATCGTATAGATACCGTAAACGTAGCTGATAGTGTGAGCAAATAAAATGTGCGGGGACATGTGTAAAAAGTTTTAGTAAAAACTTAATAGAAATAATTTTCTGTCGTCTTCTCTAATCTTTTTAACATTGTATATATAAAGATAACCCATAGTGTAATCGAGAACAGTTACCTTTCTTTCTTGTTTAAACCCTGGTAACTCGACAACTCTTGCGATTGTTGAATAGCTCTTTTATTTTTTCTGTTAAAAATCTATGAATTATGTACAACAGTACCCATGTTACAGCACACGTGGAGATTATGTTCCATGATCATCGGGGAGGCATTCCGCTCCAGTTGTCATCCGAAAACTTTCAGTCAATCCGATTTACCTGAGTTAATTACGTTTTCCACTATCAAGGACTTATATTGGGTCGTTGCATATTGATCGTAGCGGTCTTTAAAATAAATGAGTGGTTGTAAATTAAATTAAACAATTTTATAAAATAAAATTAAACAATATGAACCTCTTATACAAGAAGTAAAAATACTAGAGTACACGTTGGACCTTGGAGACGATTTCGATAAGCACAATCCCTGTAACTTATAAAACCTACTTAGGTCAATAACTAAGTATCACTTAGTGCCTTCGAATTATAGGGGAACAAAATCTTAATAACTAGGTACCATCACATTTACGAAATCTCCTAGAATAGAACAGTGTTTAAAATGTAAACGCAGAAATGTTCAGTAAGTGCAGTCAGTAAGTTAATAAATAAAAACAGTTAATTAAAAAATAAATTTCATTACAATTCAGAGGCCATTAATGTGCATCTCTAGTACAGTAACCTGCGGAAGTATTGTGTGAAATATCAGAACTAGTTGGTATCTTACTCGCTACTCACACATTATATAGCCAAGGTGAATATAAAGTAAGACCTATAGAAAAGTAAACATTATCTAGAGGTCTTGATTTAGATTGCGACAGTCACTTTTCTAAGGCCAAGGCAACAACACTTTATTTTCCAGAACCATTAATAAAAAAGTTGTAGCATGTCCATCTTTGCAACAGTTTTGAATACAAAAAATATTGGAATTTCGCGAATTAGAGTAGTTCACTTAATAATGTTTCTTATTTTGAATGTTTTCGAGCACATTCCATTTTTAAGTTAGTGACTTTTCTACTCGCCCGTCTAATAGTTTACAAAAAAAAAAGATTAGGTAAAACACACTTTTATTATTTTTAAATGTTTACTTAAAAAGGTAACAAGAAGAATTGCTAAGGTCAGGCAAAAGGCGTCGTAGTTTAAAATATCTGATTACTATCTGTTCCACAAGGTACGAAAATTATTGTAAGTAATTTTTCGTTTATCTTCGCCGAGCCTAGCGCGCCATAAGACGGGGCGCGTTTAATTTCACCGGCCCATATATTTTAAAACAGGCTGTGCAACTACATTTTACGCGAAAGGGAGGCATATATTGCGGCGCCTTAATGGCTGGATTGTTTTATCGCGCTCATTATGAGCATATCTGCCAGCTAGTAGGGGTATTAATTTATACCCGGGTTAGTATTCTAAGGATAGCTTCTGCAAGGTTCCCGGCTAATGGGAACATTTTGGAATTTAATTATATTCTATTTAACGTTAGAAGATCACACTGTCTGCCCCGCCCAATGAATAGTAAATGCTGGGGTAAGTTAAATTGAAATAAAACAAATTTTACGTATTTCGACTCCATTTAAGTTTTCTGCTTTTCAAGCGCGGTCTATGTTGCACTCAGTATCATGCTAAATATAACGGTTTATCATGTCTACTTCCATTAAGTTAATACATCGTGATGCTTGATTGATACTTTAGTATCATTAGTAATTTTTTGTATGTTGGATTTTACCATCGATAATTTAACAGTATTTGCTAGAAATTTGAGTGGCTGAGAGAACTTTATATGTATATATCAAAGTTTCGTAAAAAAAACAAATCGTCAATTTTTTACATCAACGTGCGCACAAAACCCAGCCGCCTGCCAAATACGAATTCGAGCGAGTCAAACACTCCGTCCAGGAATGACTCGCAATTGTCTGAAGAAATAGTAAAGTACGGACGATAAATTGGATAAAGCAGCAATATTGGCGCACTCAGAGCACCGTAATAGGCAATTTTCGACATCCAATCCCGGCACAATGGGAAGACTTCGACGATTTAAATATTTCTAACGGCCTTTCGGTTTCGAGTGTTTACGTTTTAAGCGTTTGATATCACTCACTCTGTTATTAATTATTACCGAGTCTCAATATTAATTATTTCAAACATTTAAATCTTACATTGTCTGACTTGTTAATTACATTTATTTTTACTCTATTACACACAAGTTGTAGTTAGTACACAAGTGCAGATATACTTTTTTTTATACAAAAAGGTGGTAAACGAGCAAGCGGTCACCTAAGTGACCGCTAGCCATAGGCATCAGCAACAAGCATTTGCGAGTTGCAGATGCGTTGCCTACCTTTAATAGACAGAGAAGGCGTTAGACAGAAAAATGGACATTACCTTCTCCAATCTATCCCCTTCTCCGTCAAATCCTCCTTCCCTTTCCATCCTTTCCTTACTAGAAAAGGGTGGGAAAGGTAAGAGGACTAAAATTAGGCCTCCGGCACCTCACTTCTCAGACGAAACGCAGAATACTTCTACTTCACGCCTGTCTTCTGTGAGGTCATGGTACTTCACCGGTCGAGCGTCATTCGTGCAACAGATGTTACTGTTGCGGACTTGACCACTGTTGTAATGTTGCGGTCACAAATGTTACGTTATGATTGTCTTTAAAATATTTCTATCATTGTCCTTCCTAGATTTATTTATACTAGTCTTAGTTCGTATTGCGCATTACTAACGTCTATTCGTTTTATTTGTGTATTAATGTTCTGCCCAAGTTAGACTAGTCTTAATCTTTAAATTATTCGTTGGAAAATTTCAAAACAACTTTCATTTTATTTCCTCAAAAGAGTAAAATAAAAAATATATAATAGAGTTAAAAAGGTAATTAAAATTTTACAGTAATTTAGAAATTAACTTCTCTAGTTGTTTATGTTGAAATTTTCTCCAAGATTTCTTAAAGACCGTATAGAAATTGTAAGAAATTTCACAAGTTCTCCTCTTTAGAAATATTAGAGCAATTAAAATGATATCTATAAACGGAATTTGAATGCACCGTAAATACGTAAAAAGTTCATTGGGCGTTGCGGCGAGAGGTGGCCGTGTTCCGCGCCACTCGCTTCGTATTGTCTGAAATTAATTTTCCTGTTCCGGCCGATGCATCTTTTATAAGATAGTGGAACAAAAGTGGAAGGCAAAAGTGAGGAGAGGAAAAATCCTCGGCGGTTATTAAGGTGCAAATTAAATTTTTACAGCTGCCGGTAGGAGAGTTCGACAAATTGCTATTGATGTCAGATTTCGAGTAATTGTTATTTTTCGGTTCTTCGTTGTTGACATATAAGTTCTTAACCCCATTTTGGAATTATCTAAGATTGAAAAAATATTGATGAAATTATTTTAGCAATACAGCAGGGCGACGCGGTGTAAAAAGTATTTGGTGTAATTTATACCTGCTGGATTAAATTTAAAATAAATTTGTATTTCAGTGTCAGTACTATTACTTTTCTTTCTTCAGTAAAAGTCATACTAACTTATAATAATATAATAAACTATAATATAATGTAATATAATATAATATAATATAATATAATAT
>DWLR01001617.1:0-17600 GCA_018246295.1 Papilio alexanor hazarajatica
CAGCAGTCGACGCGTGTTTGCAAGTTCGATTCACTCAATTCATGAGGTACCCATCGTTCAAGTTTTTTTACTTTCCCAATTTGCTTCAAGTGGAGTTTTATCACTTACCCCGAAGCCTGCAGTTATCTCTGAAGTGCTTTGTGATGGATCCGCTTCCACAATAGCCTTTAATTTTTCATTTTCCACTTTGGTCTCCGTCCGTCCACGGGGTTGGTTCTGAAGGTCAAAATTTCCAGAACGAAAACGTTGAAACTAAAAACGTACCGTGCTCGACACCAGCGTTGTACACATCATTAATCCTTCGAGCTGTTTCTGCACCACTGGTGCCACGGTAGAACTCGTACTCGTAAATATACCTCTATTTCATGTTTTCCATTGTGCGGCAATAAGCGACGCCAAAGAAAAAAATTATGAGGAAAAAACAAATGAATGACATTTTTAAAAACTCAAATGTTTACTAAATGTTAATAATTTAAATTAAAAATTATAAATATATTAATTTATAAATTCAAAATTGCTAAATGAATTTATAAATTTGAATTTGGATTTCTTAACCAAAGAGGAGATACAATACATATATATTATATAATATTTATACAGTATACAAATATTTCAGATCAAAGTGGTGGATCAGTACGACAGAACGGTAATTTCATATGTAAGGACCTTATACTAATCTAAGGAAACTGCACTGACGTTTAACTAAAATAAACTAATAATGCAAGAAAACTTTAACTTGTATGTCGAATGGTACCTGATCATTGACACTTACTGGTCTAAACCGAAGTGCTGGAACAACTTAACATTACTTACACAAGTAAGTCACAGCTATACCAACATTGACCACAAACTTAAACAGATAAAGTTGGAGTTACAACTTAAACACAAATAGTGATCGATTTCGAAAACATGAACATATCGCATAGCTCTATGTTGTTGAAATTTTTGCAAATATATATGGAATTATCCTCTGCTTATAGTTCTAGACGCACAAGTTATCAATTATCGCAATTATTACACGCGGAATCAAATTACAAAAATTTTTCGGAAAAATATCAAACAAACGCGTGCGAAACCGCTGGCCACAGCCAGTTGGGTATAAAACAATACTGTATGCATGACTCATGGTTTTTAGATATCTAATATCTTTATTTATTATCTATCGCACTTATACTAAACAATCTGATTATAGAAACATATCGCAGTCAAAGAAAACCTAACATTTAGACATTCTGAGATGCAACTGAGATATTAATAACCACAGTTCTGCGATTTAATCAAAACTTGTTTACGCCCTAACAAAGCAGTCAATCATCGTAAGGATTAACTTTACGAAGAGCGAATCCTTGCGCACAACGAATTAAGACATCGCAAGACTGACAGTTGCAATTGCGCCGTGGCGCCCGACTCGTAAACTTAATCGAATCCCAGCCTTTATTATGTCAAAACAGAGTTCAATCTTAATCAAGATTTATACCTTCTGTCGCCTCTGTTAACTTTAACGACTCGATCTTAATCTTTGGCCTGTCGCGATCTTTGTTGAGCTTTTATGACGCTGATAAGTTACCGTGGCGTTTTATAGACGTGGTCGATCTGCTTGTTTAGAGGTACAAAGTTAGCTGTGGTCTATTTTGTCTTGCAAATAAATTTGTAAGCATGCTATGAATAACCCTCTAGAGATGCAGTAATTTAAATTTAATGTCATTTAAAGTTAACTAACATAATGGGTTAAGAACAACATATGGAAAAATATGTCCAAAAACATGTAGTCGTTGTATAAAATGTAACATGGTTGACTTTTGTTCTGGCAACCTTACCGGAGTCCATTGGATGAGAACGACGGAGGATTTTGGCAGGTTGGAGGAGAAATACATCTAGTAAGGGACGTCTTGGCTGATTACAGTAGTAGTTGTAGAAAAGTGATTTTCAATGGCAACTCTAAGACAGGCCACTTTAGTATTCAAAAATGTGTGCATGGATCTATTTCTATTGGGTGCCATTATTTTAATACTTTCGATTGTAAAGTTAAGATTTACTCGTTAAATTTCCATCAGTTCTATCCTCTAACACCCCGTGTTCTGTAAGTCGTTTTAAATAGTCAACTCCCAGCATTTACGGGCCAGCATTAACTTTCTATTTCAACACTCATAATCTCACTGTGAGAAATGTAGTCTATATCTTATCTTATCTATCTGTCTGTCCGTTACCTCGAACACTGTTACAACTGATTCGTTGCCTGTTGTGGTATATATAGAATTCCTTATAATAATTTTCCTTCTGTCCGATTTTAACCAATATCGCCCGAGTAAATTTCAATCAAAATATAGCATATATATGGGTAACAGTAGAAAAAATTGTTTACTGTATCAAAACATACAGTTATATATTCAGTTTGAAGGTTTTAGTTTGAAGGTTTTTCAATTACCTTAACTTATAATCGAACCTTTTAACTTTCTAACACCTACTAAGTAAGCCATAGGGTTGTTTACGATAAATGTTAATGTTTACTGTTCCGTACGAATGCTAATTTATTTTAAATCATTTACTTATGCTATTGCATTTAAGTGGAGAGATACCCACGGTGTTTTTATTTGTATAAACTAACAATGTTTGTCTTGCAATAATGAATGGCCAATAACCTAACGGATTTAAGAGCTTACGGATCTTATAGACATAAGTTCAAGTTTACTATAGTCCTAAGAGACGTCCCTAAAATCTGTTATTATCTTAAACCAACAATAATGAAATATTAAATAAACGTAATTCAAATTATGATAATTTAAAATAACATTCTTCCAAGTTGAATTAAAAGCATAAGTTCTAAAAATATTAAAAGTTATTTTATCTCAAACCCACGGTACTAAATATTCGCCGTATCAATAATATCAAAAATTGCAATCTTTAAATTATTAAAAAAACAGACGACAAAATGACACTTTAATAACTCGAGCAACCTCATTTGACAACGGAATTAAACCTCACAACTGTGTCTCAGAAAGCTTCCTCAAGGCTGGCGGTAGCTTTTAAAGGATTAGCCCGAACAGATCAGTGCTACCAACCTACCGAGCTCGCCCTTCACGTTCGGCATCCGTGTTTGACATTTGATTATCCACGCTCATACACCGCCGTCACTCAGGATCGTCTCGTCATTAAATCTGCAAATCTGAAATGACATTCAAAATCAAAAAGATGGAATGTAAAACTTATAACGATCACTGATTTTACAAACAAGGTTTGTTTTGTGATGTATAGATTGGAGATTCGAATTTTTTGGTATGGTGTCTTTTTCTATCTAAGAATCTACCTAACCAATACTGCAACAAACCAGTAGGAGATAGATGAGAAAAAATAGAAGCAGTTAGTTAATACGAAACACCACTTAATGTACGAAAAATTCCTTCGTACCTATTTTTTGTTGTTGTAGCTAACGTCGTTACTGGATTCATTCTTTGCCCCGAAAACTGCACACTAAGTCACAGTTATTAAGTAACATTTAAATGCACAGAATCAGGACAATTAGGATTGGAACAAGTTGCCGGCGTCAGTGTTCCCGTCCAATTATGACGTAGGGTACCATGAGTAGTACAAGAGAAGAGTGAACAGGCTGTTTTACTAAACTAGTGCGTAAAAAAAAAGTAGTAAAAAATAGCTAAGCTAGTAAATTCAAAAATTCGTTAATTAACAAATTCCTTTTGTTAATTTTACAATACATCCATAAAAAATCTGAGGATCAGTAGAAATGTAGTCTGTAATGTAAATTCAGGATTATACACTGAGGGCGTAGTTCCAGCAGGTAATTTGTCACCATTGACGTGTTACCTGACATTGACTAACCCATGTTAGTCGAATATTAACGGCGGCAATCAAGGGAAACACCTCGCGCCTCCCACTCCCTCCAACAGACATTACTCATGCTCGCGCGTTAGCGATTGCCACAACCCGTAGATAATAGTTTGCAATTATAGAACGCCATATTACGACATCAACAAAGGTGAACCTGCGATCTTTATATTGTTTTATGTTCCCGTTATTATTTTTTAATGTTAATATAAGCGGATGTCTTGTGAAAGCAATAAAATTAATAAAGACATCCGAAGATAGAAATAAAAAAAAAACTCAAAAGACGAAACGTAAAATTGTAAAATACTTTTTTTACTTTATTTATGTCGGTGTTGTGTGATACGGTGACTATTTACAGGTAAGGAGTATTGACGAATGACGGTTATCACTGAATATCGAATCATTTACCAATAATGTTCTTTACAAATTTATCAGTTTGTATTTTGAGGTATTTTTAGTAACAGAATAAATATCTGCAAGGCTATTGGAAGAGCCTTCTTTTCGGCACACAAACGGTGTAGTATTTAATTTTCTCTTATTAAAATTAAATTTATCTGAGCTGACAACAACAAGCGAAATGTGGCGTAATAGATTGATCACCAAATTTTAATCCTGAATAATAAACATTGCCTACGCATTGCTGATTTATTTTAGCACTGACTCTGCCCAAGAAATCAATTTTCAAATATATACATTTGTGGGAGAAATATACATTTACACGAATTATAAATATTACAAAGAATGTTTAGTGAAAGAAAACAAGGTATACAGTAAAATAGTAACCTACATTTGCTTAATGATAAATCGTGCTAAACCGATCTATTGAAACACTATTCATTCATTTAAAACACAAAATAGTATACTTACTGCCTTTTTTAATCACTTCAAGACGAACGGGATATTTATTGATATAGAGAGTCGATTCGAGTCTGTCATTATCAATAATAACTCAACACTATTCACTAGAGTATCTTCAAAAGAGAGTTACAATTCTTTTGATTACCCTTGCAATAACCACTGTTACTAAAGCAGATAATATCAAGCTCTCTGGCGAACAAAACTATACATGTGGTAAAATTGTAAAACCTAATAATATATTAAATTGAAGGTTACAGAAGTTCAGTTGCTTCACCGAGTCTAGAAAGTTTGTAATTTAAACTTTAACCAAATTGTTATAAAATCCAATACCAACGTTCATAATCTCTTCACAGTTTTATGGTTAGATTTATTGTTGTTTTAATTTACTACGTGTGTTTAGGAATTCTATGTTTACCACTTGAATAAGATTGTAAGGGTCATTACTCATGCGGCGAAAAGGGCCGTTATGGGCTCATTATTATGTTATTATGTAACAACATCATAAAACAATTGTTTATTTTTATATCCCGCCTTACTAGAGAGTGTTATTAAGAGAATATGGTTTTTAGTAGCCCTGTATTTACCAGATGTGTGAATATCGGGATTTTGTATGACTCTTTACTAAAATGACTTGGCTTACTTTAGTAACGAAGGTTATTAAATTTATCTCAGTGTATTTTTATAAATTTCGGAGGTCCTGCTGCATGAAACTGTTCTGTTTTTTCATTTGATTTTAATAATCTGTTATTTCTTACTGCCTGTCAGTTTGTCATAGTATCTAGAATTTTGTCAATAGGCAAAATATCAAAAGTCAGTTAAAAACTATGAAATTATTGTTATCCAAAACAATCCACTGATTTGATAATTTTTCCCATTTCATAATCGTCGTTATCAGTTCAGTTCAAGACTTAAACACATTTCTGGTAGTTTTTATAGCCTTATTCAAACTAATGAAAACCAACCTAAAAGTGAACTCTCAGACAGCTCAAAATTAAGTCAGATAGTATAACTGAGAGAATTATCTCAGTGTAGCCGTTAAGCCAAAGTTAAACCAATATTATGACATGAATATTCAAAACAGATCTAATTATAATGGTGTATATTTTAAGCAATCCAATTAAACTTTCTTTCGTATTATAAATTTATTGTAAATGGGATGGCCTAATCGCCTATAAATACATAGTAAAATTTAAAACTTCAAACACATGCAGTGTAAATCAAACCCAGAAGTACTAAACTCAAGGCATAAAATGGGAAAGCAATCTGCCGGTCGAACTAGGTGTGATTTGATGATCTAGTTGTGTGTACTTAACTTTTTGACCACAACACATAAATCCCATAGCCGAATCAAAGGCAATGTTATTTGAGATTGTATCTAGTCCACTAAATATCGCGGATAAAATTCAAATTTCAGAAAATAGTGAACGATTTAAAAGCAGTTTGATAGTGATTAAAATATATATTTCTTTTTCTTCCTACTGTAACCAAGTAGTTGGATAGTCTTCTTAAATCTACTGAACCAGGATTAAAACCAACGCATATTAAGTTAATAATAAAGTAGAGCGGCAAAACATACTCATGTTTATTGTATTTCCCAAATTATAATTTATGAAATATCTGTATTTTTTACAAAATAACATACTGAAAATAAATTGAAATCAAACTAAAAATGCAGTAATGAAATTACCGCAAGAATAATGGATAGCCCTGCTATTTACTAAGCTAAGACCTAAAAGTGTATGCAAGTATTCAGCCTAACGCTGCAAACAAACGAGACTCAAAATTAAATGTTTACGATTTTTCGAAAAAGTAACATAATTATAATATATTTATATTTTAATAATTTCCTGGGTATCAAATCGAGGAGGTCTTCGATTCGATTATACTAGGAAATTATATGATAAAGGCAGATAGCTATCCTACAGGATGTTCAGAATATTATAATAAGAATAAATTAATAAGTCTAAGGCTTCATAGGTTCTTTATACCTTCGCAACAGCTGTATTATTATAGTGAACCAAATCATTAAACGTCAAACAAATCACGTGTATGTCGGACAGTTGTCGAGGGTTTGGTTACTGCGGAACGGTATTCGTTAATTTATCGCCGCGGTAACGATCCGAAACGTTAGGCCACGGGCGCAGTTAAAACAAGAACCAGTGTCACCTTGCGGCTAACTGGAAACTTTGATTCCGGAGTAGGTCGACAATCTACTAACCACTGGGTGAGATTACAATATAACAACAATCTTCTTAAAAAGAAAAAATAATTACCATTTTCAAGTTGTCGTAATTTGACTGAAGCGTCAATAGCCTAATGGATACTACTGATGAAAAGTTCGTGAGTTCGAATCTGCTATTTGACTATTGTCTTGCACCATGTCCCAACAAAACATTACAAGAAATATTAGTTAATTATTGCAATATTCTAATATATATAGAAATTTAAAAAAAATGTTATGATTTCTGAGAAGCTTAGACTGCGTAAATTTTATGTAATTGAAAAATTGTTTATGTCTTGATCCTCATATTTATATTAGTGGTGCATCTATCTAAAATTAGCATAGCCTGCATACAACAAATTAAAGCATTAGAATACAAGAAAAGAAATTGTTTGTTGGTACTACAGTAAACAGAAAAAGTGCACGAAAAAAATTAAATTGTAAGTTCGTAAATATATGTCACTTACAAATACATATTGCCTGTTTTACGATTCACTCCACAGAGCGTTCCATCCACCGCTCACAGTTGTCTGGGAACTACTTAAAACACAATAACCACGTGAAATGGATGTTTGTTAAATTATAGGTTAACTTAACTTTTAACTCCGCTGCCGCAGGAATACTTGCAAATTACTCCGCAGTAAATCGCATCCAGTAAACGTAATAAGTAGCTATTTTTGAATGCACTTTGACGACCCCGCTGTACAAAGTACAACTATGTGGAGCTATGATCTCGTCAAACTTACCTAATAATATTTTTAAATCTATTATTTGATTGCGCATAAACGGTCGCCGATATATTTGTGAATTGGATACTTGAATCTCTAATAAACTACGGACACATTTGAATCTTCAATAAACTTCAATAACTAGTTCTTGAAGATTCAACTATCCGTTATATATTAGTATACAATCTGCTATGTATTTGTATGTAATTAAATTCACACGTTGCTTTTAGAATCTGTAGTGGCAGAAAGAATTAAGCATTGATAATAATCATATGTAAATGACATATAACACGTGGGCCGTAAAACACGTCCAATTAGGTATGGTAATTCTATTTCTGTTCGCAATGACCACTGTTTCCATTGCTGGCCAGTGTCCGACATTCAAAGACAACAAAGCGAAGCCGGGTTCCGCGTTTAGAATACGCGCCGGACTTGCAAGATTGATGGAAATGGGTCGCCTCGTCTACCGACTGCTTTGCAGCGCGATGCCATAACACTTTTGACATCAGACCCGTAGCCACTACTGTAAACTCGTAATACTATAAACTCGAAGCATACTCGAAAGAACCTATAATTTTCCAGTAGATATTTCATTATTATCAAAACCATGTCAAAAAGAAAATAGGCATAAATATTTATTTCTCTTAAAAAAACATTAAACCTAAGTGTTTAAGATTGTAAAACAGAAGAATTTTCCTCTTGATCGAAAGTTACTGTTACTGTGACCGAAAACAAAATGTACGATCCACATAGTAATAAAGTTTATAACCAAATTAACTTCGAGAACTCTTAGTACTAAGTTTCATTTTTTATGTAACCTAAGCCGATTGTTATGTCTGGTCGGGTTTACTATCTATTTATTTGTAGCTATATCATTTATTTGTCGCACGACTTTGAATCTTACTGCTTTGCATTAGGCAACTGGGAAGTTGACAAATACGAGGTGAATAATAATGCACGTCTGTCGTAATTGGAACATTTAATCATGGTATATTTAATGTAGAGTATTTACGAAATACGTGCGATGGGACGGACGCAACGGTCGTAAACGCCTCTCATTTTTGTTTAATATATATTTTTCTCTTTAATCTCCCTTAACCCATTTAATGCAATTGAGCCATTAAAAACTTATCATTTAAAATGTAAAAAATCAAATTTACTGAGAAAAGTTACCAAGACTTTTTTTATCTAAATTCATTTCAAATAATGAATTAAATTTTTCGCAATTGAGGAACCAATTGTTTTACACTGACGTATACAGATAGTCTACTAAGTAGAAATGCGATAAATTTGAATTCACTCTTTAAATATCGTCAAATCACACCTAACACTTCGTAGACGCTACGCTATTCTTGATAAAACTGTGGTCCTGAATTTCTTGTTTTATACAATTGTAATATAACGGGTATGTAAGATTAATGCTAAGTAAGACATGCTGCATTCCGCTTCAAATATTTTACAATTGTCACCCGTGGCTATTGCATTGAGCACGCAACGCTTGTAAATCCGAAACATGTACATGAATCAAAAACTAGAACAGAGAGAGAGAGTTAACCCCAGGGGTGTTTGTGCGAATATTTTCATACTATATATTAGAAATCTTTATCTGGTATTTAAATTTGTTTCAAAGTCAAGTAAATCAAAGGTTTTCTTTGCCTCAAGCGAAAGGCTTGTCTATATCCACTACTATAACGACTGTACTTTTAGCATGTGTAGGGGTGAAAAAATTAAAGCACAAATATTTGAAATGTTTTGTACGTAAAAAATCATACCATAGAAAAATCCATAAGCAACTAATAATCAAAACTCAACTCTCATATTCCTGATGTTTAGCAAAGCTACACATTGCTTTTAAATTAATTAACAAATAACAAAAGCTTAAATCAACTATATAATAAAAGTTTCGACAGTTACTCACTACACTAACTAAAACCACCACTAATCACTAAGGTAAGATAAGCTTAAATTATGAAGTAAACGCAAGTTTAACTATTTCCAGCCACTTATCAAATCTAATACACGATACGCGGCTGACACAATGTAGCGATTTGATAACTTTAAGGGTGTGTGTACACTGATGTGTTCATGCATTTATATTAGAAATCGTTGGTATGAGTCCCTTTTACATTAATTTACTGATATTTGTAATCATGGTGTCTGAAAAAGGATATAATAGATTCTACGCTAAAATTTGCGGTAACTGTAGTCTTAGGGGATAAGTTGGAAGTCGATTTCCACAAGATTTATTTCTACATATAAAGAAATAATACTACTGAAGAATACTGCTTGTATTAAAAGTACATCTAACCTAGAGACATATAAGCTTAGATGTATGAATGTAGAAGCGTGGGAGGCATGTTAAGATCGTTCCAAATGAACATCCGTTATCTTTGTTTACCTCTTGCGATACTAGCGTGAGTTTCAAATCAATCAAATCAAATCTTAAGGGCCATGTCTTAATTTTATTTGTAAAATTTTAAAATTGAAAGCTTTATATTTATATCTATAATTTCATAAATTGGCGTTTCTAATCAGATGTCCATTTGGTTTTTTGACAGTGATATCAGACGAATCAACTTACTTGCAAAATATGAGAGCAACTGCTAAGTTGTGCGACTCGCGCCGTTTAGGCTTACGTGTGACCAGGTTAAATATTAAAGGCAATTATAATTCTCGTGGTGATTATTTATTTGTTGGTCGACATGAATGGAATTCGCAAGTCATAGAGGCGTGTTTACATCAGAGTTTGAATAGCGGTATGCAAATATAATAAATTCATGTGCATATTTAAATATTTAATGCCTTAGTAGAACGAAATAAATGGCATTTATATATACGAGTCATTGGCTGTAGCTATGTAAAACCAGTAACCCTTTACACACCGCAAAGGGTTATTGGTTTTACATGGCTACAGCTATCAGGAACGGGATAATCCGAGTACGAAGAAATTTGAATTTTAATATGTGGTCGTTAATATAGTGTTGACTATTTAACTGAATCTTGAGTTGAATTTCAATTTGCTATTGGATCTATTTTTTTCTTCCCCATTTTTGTGACATACTTAACATACTTAATTAATTAATTGATACAAATTTGTTAATTTATAAAGCTTTATTTTCTTGCGCGGCTTATCACTAATATAAAACCAAAAAAAAAAAACGATTTTTAGTTCCGATATATTCCGCTCCTCTTATAATTGTATCCGCTATATGTACCGACAGCAACAGAATTCAAGTCTAACAATAATTCACACTAATCTCATCTGCGCGCTAACTTCGCTAAATCTTATCTAATCTAATTGATTGTTTCGCGTTTGCTCATTTGCATTGCAACTATTTCGCAATCTATCGCTTTTCACAAACAACTATTAGAAATTAATGAGTGCTTATTGTTGTCTTTGTACTACTAGAAAATAAAGCAATGAGTATCCATAACCGTAGTAACAAAACCCGTTATTCTCGATTTAAAGATTCCGTTCGTTAAATTAAGCATGAATTAGTTGACGCACTTGATCGAGATACATTTGCAAAGTTAGCGGCTAACCTTCAGAATTGAAGAGGCACTAAAAGAACAAAAAGTTAACAAAGACAGTTAAGTTTAAACAACTCAATTATTTAGCATCATCTGGATAATACAGCATATGACAGCGATGGCAGATTAACATCAGCTGCACCTGCTCGATTACACCTTGTCCCATTAAAAAATAATAGTTCTAGGCGACCAGTTCGACAACTACTATAGTTTAAAGGCTGACAATGCCACTGTTTACTTTGCTTAGCCTTAGCCTCTGTTCGGGCCTTTTCTATGCTTATAAGCGTATGTGGTCCTTATTTTCCCCGCCATCAAGAACTAAGTATATTGGTATGATATAAAAGTACATTGATAATCTGTGCTGTATCGGCAGGTGCTGTGTGGGGCAGTGGCGGGCGCGGAGGAGTTCCCAGGGGAGGTGGTGGGCAACGCGAGCCGCGTGCGTCGCGCGCCGCAGCCGCACCACGCGCACAGAGTCATGTGCGTACACTAGCCTTTTTTCCTCCGTCTTATCTTTCCACTCATATGTTCAAAATTAATGTAGAATAATTTTCAGATTTGTAAATATGTTGGCAAAACGTTTGAGTTTTACTTTTGGTCGAAAGACAGTCACTCTCACTTTAAAACAAAACTATCACTAATCAATAAGCATATAATAGATTTATATCTTAAAATGCAATTTAAGTCTATTTTGGTGATAGTCAATTTTTCAAAAAGATATTGATTCTGATGAACTTTTTTGAAAAAAATTAAACTGAACCAATGACAATCCGCAGGACAGAAGAGGAGTTGGACGCGACGGCGTCGTGGAAACGGTCGCACTGGCGCGAGATGCAGGCGATCCTGAGGCGCGAGGGCGCGACGCGGGACGAGGTCGAGTGCTGTCCCTCCGTCGTGCAGATGGTGGAGACGAAGGGCGGCAAGACGCCCACCGGCCTCTACGTCGAGCTCTACAAGGACGGTGAGAACACGCAGAGACTGTACGAGCTGTCGTGCGCGCCGGGCGTCAAGGACATGCCGTGTCGGTTCGTCGACTCCCGCCTCTACAACCACTCGAAATGCGTCCAGAAGTACTCTTACTCGTACGCGTTGGTGCGGTACACGACGGAGGTGCCTCACAGGCAGAGGAACGAAGGCCACTTCTCGGTGCCGGGCGGCTGGTCCATGGACTATGTGATAGTGCGCGCGGGCTGCGAATGCCAGATCAAGCCGCCGCGCAAGGCCGCGCATCGCAAGCGCCTCGAGCGGCATCGCCAGAGGAGGAAGAACAGACGCTTAGAGGAGGACGACGACACTTGACGTGCCCGTGATGTTATGTGGACATTGAACAAATTGTATTTAGTTTAGTTGTGCTGTTGTGTTGTGTCGTATCGTTTCGGAATCGTCTTCGCGGCTAATATGCTTTGAACGTAACATAATACTCACGCCCATAACCCAGAGGGGTAGGCAGAGATTACGAATTATCATTTGATGCGATCGTGGCACACCAGTCTTACTTCTTCTACATCCATACACCTAAGCATACTCGTTATATCACCTTTCTTTAGTCCCGTCCCGACGTCCCTACCAGCACTGCCACTCACTTTTACAACATATCGATATGCTTTGATATCTACTATTTATATCTACGTTTTTATACCTAAGCGTCTTTGTTTAATGCTGTAATTTGTTAATAATCTTAGTATAATTTGTAATTGGTATGAGATTTTTCGTTTTCTTTATTTACATCAAAGCGACCGTTCTTCCGTAATCTGACATTTAGTCTAAAATCCATCATCTCCGTATACTAGATCAAATCCTTGACCTTGCAATTTGCAGATATCTAAATTCAAAGTCGTAAACTATAACGTAGACAATGTAACGACAAGATACGGCACAACATAAAATAATCCCACGTTACCGATGCCGAGTCAAGCCGCAGCTATCGGTTTATATATTTCAATGTATTTATTTTCGGAACTCAAGTCTATTCTATTACGCTTCGTAGCTCATAACCACGGCCGTGCCTTATCACCTTCAGCTAACATGCCAACATTATAAAATCACATTAATTTTATTCAAGTGCCCACATAGAAGCTGCCAACCAATGGATATTTTCACGTTATGTCACCAATTTTAAAAACTACATGTTATTTACTTCACAAATTGTTAAAAATACACTTAAACAAATAAACAACAACTTAGGATTCCACATGAATATTTAATGAATAATAAAAGTTGAAAGAACGTTATTTTAAACTTTTGTTATGTTGGCATTATTTTTATTTTACAGTTACCGAATTCGATTGAAACTATAACTATTATTTTCATGGACATCACTACGTACTACACTATAATAAATTTATGACGTTGTCGTTGAATAAAATTGTAATAGACAACGATGTAATATTTATTTAAATAACTTTATTAAAATGCAAATGTATTATCAGGAAACATGCGATACGATAATTAATTGTTTTGTATCCATTACATAAGATGTTTATTTATAATAATAAATAATGTATCGAGATCATAAATAAAGGAAAATACAAAAGTAAAAAATGGCAAACTTGCCTTCTTGTAATTATTGTTAGGTTATAAATTGTTGACTAGAAATGTAATGTTGCCACATTGATAATTTTAGCATATTTTATGGGTAATAATATTACGTAGTGATGTCCTCGTGTAGTTGTTCCATTTGTAATGCTCTCTTACCTTCTTAATTAAGAGTATTTATTCAAAGATAACTTTTTTAATACTATGTCGTATAGTAACTGTACTTACTTTTAGGCATATAAGTACGTCGAGTCAAAGATCTGTATTATTTTCTATTTTGTAATACTTGTAATGTATTTAATTTTTAGTTTAAGCATTAATTCATTTATTTATACTGTTAAATAATACGAGGTATTCCGATATTCAGTATGGATTTTAGTTTATAGTGAGTCGCTTGAATGTTAATCGATGTAAATATTAACGCAAAATAGTATTGTGGACTGAGATTAATTTACGCATTTCGTAAAAACGAAATATCGCCATCTGCCAATCAATAGCAACAAGTTATTAATATGGTTCAAAAGATGGCATACATTTCAACGTAAATAAAATGTTATACGTAATGACAGTGCCATGTTAATTAACAAATTTAATTAAGTAATTTACATATTATGATAAAACATCAGGTAGTAAGTTTGCAACAGGCGAAGCTACATTGGATTTAGATGGAGCACTTGCTAATAAAAAATGCCCAAAACAAGTTTCATATTCAATTTAATTTATCAAATGTTCACCCATCCTAAACGTGTGTCCGCATTGGAAAAACAATCGCTTGAGACATGTTAACTCTCTTTCTCTCAGAAAAATCTTAGATCACATGTTTTTATGCTCTGCGAACTCTCGTTAACACAAATCCATACCATAGCTTTGAAATTTTGTTTTTACTATGTTTTATAATACATGTATAGTCTTAGTAATTTACAAATCGTTTAAATTTAATTGTTGACGCTGCCATATACTTGTTTCGGGATGCGGTTCAATGATAACATGGTTTGGTTTTATAATTTTTATTTATTAAAGCTGTAAACATTGTGTTATTGTAAAATCTAACAGTCAATTAAAAACTAAAAAATATACATTTGATATTGTTAAACAAATACCTTGTAAACTATTTTTATATGTGTATTTACAATGTTAGGATAAACCAAACTGTAGGGTCGAAATCCAGTCACATCAAACGCTATACTTATATTGTTGACGTCGAAATCACAATTAAAATAAAACTCTGAAATATAGAAATGTTTTATTGTCAATTATTCCGCTCCTTTGACTTATAATACCTGGTTGATAATTTTTGAATTAACCTTACACTAATTCATGTCGTTAAACATCATCTGTAACAAAAAATAAATTGTTTTTCTTATATTGCATTTAAAAAAGCGTCACTTAGTGTAAAAGATTTATAAGCTTAGCACTTTTTACAGCTAGATAAGCTGTAAAAAATGATAGCTTACTAATTAAATAATTCAATTATTCAAGTAAAAATTTCACATGAAACAGTCCAAAAAATACACATGTTACACATATTTAGATTTTTTACAGTTAGTTTTAGCCTAAAATAGATGATTTTAAGAGTAATCAAAATAGGTATAACTTAAATTGTTTTTCCTTGCAATAATTGAATTAGTCAATGGAAATTAATTTTATTTCTACTGCTACCGCCATCTATGGTCAAGTAGATCAAGATTGACGGGATTCAATTAGTTGCAAAGTGCCATCTATGAGCGTTATTAAAACAATGCTATTTCGAACATAAAGTCTGAGTTGCTACTTGACAGATGGCGCTACACGATTAAGTTCTAATTTTCGATTAATCTTATCGAAATGGGAAGCGATGTTAATAAACAAGCGGTAATAAAGGCTAGGTTTGCCCTGATGGTCATGGTTGAAGTCATCTTCAATAGAACAAACGTAAGGGTATGGGATATAACACGTGGCCATACTTCAGCATCTTTTTGTTTTCCAATTTTATCTTACAAAACCCAATTACCTCAGCCACCAAATTATTTTAGCTAAAGTAAAAGGTGGATTTAGGTCATCATCAAATATTCAACTCAAGTGTCGAATATAATATTAGCTTTGTAAAAGACTCGATACTGGGAGATTGGATTAGTTCAAAAGCTTGCTTTTTGTTAAGAGTTATTTTCTAAATATCTACGAATATTTTAAAATAACAGCGCATGCATCTTCTTTGATGGCAATGCATTAATAATTCTAATTTAAGTACTAAAGTAGACGAAGTTTGAAGTTTTATATTCTAAAACATCTGCATCTTATGAGTCAGTCGCACATAACGGCCAAAGCCACCATAAATCCTAACAATAATATTTATAAAGTATCATTTTACAAATATTAGTACACCGGGAATCCAAGGTTGTACTAAACGTATCGGAACACTCCCACATTAATACGACGCTCAACTGTTATGTCAGCCTTTATCGCTTTTACTCAATTTATGAATGCAACAGATTGATAAAATGTAATAAAATACTTCTCAATAGATAGTGCTTAGTTATCTTCACACAAGAACCAAAACTAAGAAATAAAACAACAATATATTGCAGATGACGGATATTTACAAAGCTCTAATTTATAAAGATTTGCTCCCGCTTTTGACGATCAATGCCACATTACTTTTTAGAGGCTTTATTCGTTTCTTGGCTTTCACTTATAAAATGAAATTTTATATTATTGAACCGATTTTTATGGCAATTCATGGACGCCAACGTCCAATTGTGGACATCTTTTACCTGGTTATATTTAAACACTGTATGTTTAAACAGCGTATAATAAACTAACCAACTAACTAACTCATTACTCACCTAAATACAACGTAGAGACGCACATAAGCGTGAATCCTACACAAACCGCTGCCAGTTGCGCCACGCCCGCTGTCCGCTTGCGCTCGTGCCACGCCGCGCGCTCCCGGGGCAGCACCTCGCTCACCGTCACGTACAGTAATGTGCCCGCAGCTAACGCCTGTATACAACCAGTATACAACAGCTTATATACTTCTTGTAATATATACATACGCTGGAAATAAAGACTGTCTACGAACAAAAGTAAGTATGGCACAAACTTATTACCAATTACCACACAATATTATCTATTCTATACATATAATAAAACCGTAAATTATCGGTGTCTGTACATGGAAAATAAATTAGCAAAACTATTACTATTAGGGTATTTAGCAATGCTATAGAACTCAAAACAACGATTTTAATTTTTTTTTGTCTTTGTTACATTGTTCGCGCTTATCTCAGAAACGGCTTAACCGATTTGGTTGCGGTTTTCACCAATGTGTAGTAATTAGCTTCAGTCGTTAGATTATTTCATCAAAATCGGTGTATAAATAAAAAAGTTATATCAATTTAAAGTGTTACGTTAAAAATTTCTTCCGAAAAAAATGCTATAAAAAAAACTATTTAGTTGAATGGGATGAAACTTACTACTTACTAGTTTACTATATATGATATTCTATAAAACGACGATGGTTCAAAGATATTACAAAATTAAAAATAGACGTTTTGACATTGCTAATGTAACTTGACCTTCGATCTATATTGTCAAATGGGCTGATCATGGTTCTACTTAGGCTGGACGCTTCGATTGTACGGGATTGCGTGTTTATTACAAAGCGGGTCAAAAAATTAACTTTTAAAATTTTTGCAATGTTACTTTGTTAGGTCGCTAGTGTCATAAAATAACAAGAAATAGGATTTGGTGAATTTAAAAATTAATATTCACACCTGTTATAAGAATTATCAAATTGTGTTCTTTTTTACTCCTCAAAAATAATAAAGTATCCTTGGATATCTCGATAATCTTAATCTTTTAAGAAGTCTGTCACATATTGGGTAAATAAAATTCCGTCTCACTAAAAG
>DWLR01001618.1:0-17600 GCA_018246295.1 Papilio alexanor hazarajatica
CATTAAGTGAACCGACGCCCATGGACATCCGCAACACCAGAGGAACTGCAGATGCGTTGCCGGCCTTTAAGGAGGAATTACACTCCCTGCTTGGAGGCCCCTAAGTTGTATCGGTTTGGAAATACCGCTGGGGACAGATCATTATAATCGACCATACCACCACCATAGATAGATACTAGAGAGCAGGTGCGTAGTAAGGAGCTCATTTATATAATTAATATTGACCTCTGAGAATACGATGGATTTATGTAGTGTTAAACCAACAATATCTGGTGAACTTTCGGTACAAACGTTTTATTGTTTTCGAAACATTTTTAAATTTATAGTTATTAAGGTGAAGGTGTCGGAGACATAATTTAAGTATTACGTATTTAAGTTTAATTAGTAAGAAAACGATCATTGATGCGATGATTAAGGAAATGTTATGAAATATAAAATATTTGAAAAATATGTAATGTAAATTTAAAAGTGATTTTTTTTTATTATGAAAAGCAAAAGTACTGAAGAAATAAACAGATATAAAAGAACAAAAGAATTTATACAAATATGCATATATAAATATCATACTGATTGGGTATATTATTAGTACAAGCAGGTCACCTTAAGTGACCGCTTAAGTTAAGTGACTGCTTAAGTTAAGTGACCGCTTAAGTTAAGTGACCGCTACCCATAGGCATCTGCAACACGGAAATAAGTTACAAATACGTTGCTTACCTTTAATGGAGATAGGATATTTCCTTTTCTTATTCCCCTCTCCCGTCAAATTTACTTACCCTTCCCATCCTTGCCTTATTAGAAAAGGGTGGGAAGGGGAAGAAGATTAGAATTGGGCCTCCGGCATCTCACTTATTAGGCGAAACGCAGGCAACTTCTACTTCACGTCTGTCTTCTGCAAGGTTGTGGTATTTCGCCGGTCCAGCGGGCCATTCGAGCAACAAATGTTGCGGGTGGTAGAGCACCGTTAAAAGGATGTCTTGATTTTAATTTACACCATTTAATATTGTAAAATATAAGAAATCAAAATAATCTAATTATATAGAACATTAATTAATGTAATGACAACATGTTCTGTTAAAATTTTAACCTTAATAAAATACTTGTTGGTCTATTTGTTATCTACGTTTAAACGAGCTATTTTGGCGGATGCTGATCAAACATAACATCCTGGTAATAATAACAAACAAATAATAATATCTGACTGAATAAAACATAGAAAATTATGTTTTATTTTTGTTTGATTAAATTTATTAGTATTAGTCTCATATTTTCTTTTTGCCTTTTTATGCATGCTGTGGTTGCGTGTAATTGAAATTGCGATTAGTTCACGATTTTTTGTATTAATTTAGATATGTGTGTATTATTGTTAATTTTGTTGGCAACCCTTACGAATAAATAAAAATCTTGTACTATATCCATCAGTATCATGCACTACGTACAGGATACGAATTTTAAAATGTTTTTTTTTTCTTCCGGTGGCGGCGCTAAGCAAGAGGAGCGGTCGGTCTAGGCGTCGACAGCAAGAGGCATGAAAACGTAACAGAATGAGCGCAAAGAGAGTGGCTACCCAGAAGCTCTTTCATTCATTGTTTGAGGAAGTAATTATTGAAATATAATGTTTATTAATTATCATACGGAACGAAGAAAATATTAATACAGAAGACAATCTCTCTCTTCTGACATCGAGACCAGGGTCGCCGATGGTTCCTTAAAACATAGGAATAAACGCACTTATGCTTGAATGTTCAGGAGGGCGAACAATGCGACGCGTCTGAAGTTACGTGACTTCCAAATCCATCAACATCCGTTGGCAGACCCAGAGGGCGTTGGTAGGCTTTCAAGACAAAAACCCAAAAAGAAGAGCACTAAATCATCAGAATTTTTCAGTGATCAATTTTACAGTGAACTCGACTCGACTTTATTCGACTGAACTCGACTCGACGACTCGAATTTTTAAATATTAGAACAAGGTAGTGTAAACGACTAAAAAAAAATTGTTCACACGTAATAGTACCTTGTTCGATTTAGACTTGCACAAGATAATGTGTACTTTTTAGTTCGTACCTTGCTATATCTTACCCTTCGGAGAGTAAAACTGGATTCGCCACTGCCTTCATTAATCACGAAAGTTGTAGATAAGTTGTTAACGTTGAAGGTCCTGCGGTCCCGAAGGTCCATTCTTCAAAAAAAGGTGCAAAACTATTGATACTATTACCTCATGTCGATATGTCCACGATATACAGGCATTGATCTATATTGATAGATTATTCTTTATTTGTGGTTTAACTGTTTCTCTCTCTCCGTCTGACTGGATATAAATTTAAATAACATACAGTGAAATAATTATAAATAAATATACAATTTTAATATAAAGTAATAGATAAAAACCATATAGATAAATATCATAAAACACACAAACAAATATAAAAATTCTACAGTAACATTACCATGTTTAATTATTTGCTCTTATTACAACAAACAATTTTGGTTCTTGATAATATTATATCCTATCTTGTTGTGAATGCGGATGTAAGATTGTTGGTCTTGACACACCGATTATCATGAAATACAGAGAGGGGCATAGGATACAAAATGTATCCTATGCTATCCTATCTTTGAAAAAAATAGGATAATAATAGGAAAATAGGATAAATAAAATTCTATATAACAAAATCATTTTTTCATTTACAGATATTCGAACGAACTCAAGAGTAAAAGTTAGTGTTAGTATCTGTTAGTGTTGTTTACTGTTACCCAGCATGTCTTTATTATGATTAATTTAATATCAAAAGCCGTTAGAATTTTAGTGGCAGCACTAGCGAACGCATCGTTTGCCATGTAATCACATCACAAACTGAAACTCGTCAAATCGTTCTGAATTTGAAATTGCGTTATGCGAACATGGCTGCCCGATTTATAACCTCAAAATGTTTCATCAAATATTTTTAAGAACACTATATGTAAGTAAATTCTTCTATAACAATATTATAAAGAGATTTGTATGCTTTAAATAAATGAATGAATAAAAATTATTATTTGTTTTGGATTAACGCAAAAACAACTAAATCGATATGAAACATTTCTATTTTACCAATAGAAAGCTACTCTAAGAGCAAGTAACCTAGGCTTTTAATTTTTATTTTTCTATCTGTAGAAAACTTAATATATTAATATTAATGTTTATTCATTTATTATATCAAAAGATAAAATATCTACTTTTCTTTTTCATATCGATTTTACCTCGATTAAGAATAATGATTTTAAAATATGTCGTGTTATAAAAACATTATTACTATCTTTCTCGTGATAAAATCTTTAATTTGTGGTAGTAGATCCTTTAGAATAACACAGCCGATTTTAGAAAGAGGGTTGATCAGAGTGAAGGGAGGTGAAAATGGCATGTGCGTGTGTGTGTGAAATGAAATTCCATGAACTTTGTCTGCCTCTTCCCGATCGCGGGCATGAATGAAGAATGATTTCTGTTTTACTGATATTTATGTCACCGATATTATACATTTTGTAGACTTACAATCTCATAAGGATTATTGTAAAGTGGAAACAAATTATGAGCTGAACGAATCAGTGACAATTTAACGTGTCATCACGATAGTTTATACACTATCATAGTGAAATCGTCAAATTGTCAACTGACATTTTGCTTGCGTTATTTGAAAGTTTAAGTTCGAATTAAAGGTATTTACTAAGATATAAACCTATGGAGGTGTCTTTAATTTAAAGGTAGTATTAATTATAAGTTGATTGTTAGTTTGGTCATGAGAGTTATGTACGTATTAAGAAATTGTACCTTAAAAAGATGTTTATCAAAGAAAAAAAAAATAGGTTTGTTGCGCTTGATTAATAATTCAAATTAAAAATGGAAAGTTCAGCCCACAATTTTCTATCAGCTTATTATAGTTATATGAGCCTCGTGAGATTACAAATTGAAGATGTTTAGAATCTGACGGTGGTAATATTAATATACCAAATTCTACAATTTGACATGCATGTGTAACTATGATATAATTAAAATATTAAACGTTAGATTGGAAAAGAAATAATAATGTATATATATTTTTCAATTTAGGGATAACTGTATGCAATTAAGTCGCATTAAGCTAAGGTCGTCACAAAATCATCTTTCTCGGGTTCAATTCTCGAACAAAGAGCACCAGTGAACGTTTTCCGCAATCTGCGTTTATGATTCGCATACCTACATAAAAGGTGAAATCATCATTACTGAAATAGACCTACTTATTGACCTTACCTTTCTTATCTCAATTTTTAATGTAATTAATTCCAATAAAGTTCGAAAATTCCTTTTTAATAACTGTTGGCTCTAAATTGGAATCGGACGCAGGACTCCTATAATAGACGGGTATCAAATCGTTTAGCTCAGGGGTGATCACGTCCAAAGTTTTTATCAAAATTTGGCATTAATGGTCGGCATTGTTAACAGTTTAGCTCGCGCTGCTACATATTTATGAAAGGCCGTGATTAATCAACACCAATAGCGCAGTGCGCGCGTTTATTGTATAGCTCTATTTACCCGCTATGCAGCGGTGACATCTCATTATATACCAGGCGACCAGGAGCCATGTACACCGCATGATAACCTATCTAGTGCGATAGCACGCAAAAATCTAGCACTAGGTGCTCGCCCCGACGCGCGGCACACGGGGACACAAGCCCCCCTGTCGTACGCGCGCCCCGCACACACGCGCGCCGCAAGGAGCGAGACTGCGTGCGAGAAAAAGACAGGCATAAAAAACACCCGCTGGTGTGAGGCGATGCCCCCAAAAAAAGCACCAAAAACGCAATCTGCGCAACTTTCCGGCGCAGAATCGTTAACGACTCCCGCTCTCTTTATCGTGCATGCAGTGCCTCCTATATTTCTATTTTTTCTCAGTCCGCTATAAGCCGTAAGACGGTTTTCAAGTCATTTTATTTTAATTTCAATTGCAATCCAATAAAGTTCTTTTTTGCGTGGCGCAGTTGTGGCGCATATCTTCCCAGCCGGTCAAATAACGCACACATAAACACCGGAACAGAAAATAACGATCGCATTTTTGACCGAAAAGGACGGACAGATGGCTGAAAAGAGAAGCAAAAAAACGACCACCATTTTGCTTGGCGCACCTACGACGCGGCGAGGTGAGGGTTTATGTATGCTATCTTTTTTTTTTCTTTTCATGGGACAAAAAAACCAACCAAAACAAATGCACGTGGCCGAGTGTTATGACCGACGCGGAAAAAATTCCACCGGGCGCTAAGAGATGCCGTTGCTGGCGCATATTTTTACTGTAGACCAATTTAGTTGCGAAAAAAATACGACTGCGGCGCTTCTGTTGCCCTGGTACAATACATGAATTTTGGTAATGGAGGCGCTTCTTTATTTCTTTCATTTTTGATTAAGCTTCTTTTAATAAGACTAATTCAGACATATCGCATAGTTATTATTAACACTGCATGTTTGATTCCGACTGAGGTGAAAAATAAATAATTAGTGTATTTTTTTAAAACAAATTTTTGTTTTGTGTCTTATCGATTTCTGGTATATATAGGAGACTATAGGTTCTTCACCGGTCACGTTTGAGATCTTTATGACTCGGATAAACAGTTGTATCAATTTACCCCACCACGGTAAAAAGACATGAGTTTACTTATAAAATATTTTTAATGATAAAAAATATCTACAACTCATTGTCGTGCCATTTTCTATAAGATAGTTTGTACCGAATAAAAAAAAATACATTTATATGTATATATTATTTTACTCAGACATTTTGTGCGTGTGCACATAAAAAGGAATGTAGTATTGAATTTATTTTGAACTGCGTATTTGATTGCAGCATCATAGACAACGCACACGGCTCGCCGTGTGGACCGAGCACTACAAACGAGTCGTGCGTTATTAGTTCTATGGTGAATTTGGAAAAAACTACCACTTTGAAAATACAAGTTATCAGGTAAATGATTTTATTTGGTATATGTAGAAAATAACAGATTCTTAGATATGATGATTTTGTACTTTCGTAACAGAAGTACTAAGTCAAAAAACGGTCACTTTGGTCCACGGTCTCTACCTATCAAGGAAATTGTCAGATCTTATCAAATCGATCACCGCAGTTAGTTACGGTCCACAACAATGGAGAATGTTCTCCAATAACGAAATATAAAATATACATAGAGTTATGCCTCCAGCTACTGCACTCGTTGCTAGAAACGGAAAAGCATAAATGCAATCAACTTCAATATTCAGGATATATTCGTACACAAAAAAATCGTTTGTTAAACTACACAAATGTAGCATTTCTTAAAGTTAATAAAGATTGTTTTAGCCATAGTTAAGAATAATTAAGAAAATTTAACTCATTTTTACGAGGACTTTAATGGTTATTATTAACTATTATTTCGTACAAAATAATTAGTAGTTAAGCCAACATTCTTCTTATAAAAATAAAAAAAAATTCAGTGCTAGCCTTTTAGAACCTTTCAGATTTAATCTTAAGTCACACCAATATATGATGACGTCACCGACATAGAATGAAAGCAAAAATAAAGTGACGTTAAGCGCTAAAATATTAGGCAAGAAATCCGTCGTATTAGTTTATGGAAATAGCGACTGTTATCAAAATCGAAGACAATAGAAAGTTGTTATCTTTTAATAAAATTTAATATCTGCCTTCAGAGTTTATATTGTATGTTTTATTCAAATTGCATGTTGTATTATATCTACAATAAAAAAATAACACACACAATTCTTCTAGATACCTACGAGTACGTGTGTATATTATTGAACTCCTTAACCGATGGACAGATTTTGAATTTGTGTGTGTTTGAGCCGGTCCTGGGATAGTTCAATCCGTATTCACACTTGGACCCGAAATTTTATGCCGAAATACGAAACTAATAACAAATATAACGTTCGCTGAACCCATTAATTACAGGCAACTAACGTCCATGCAAAATAACGTCTAATAGATCCGCTTGTTTATCTTTTAATTAAGAATCATTAAAGATTCGTAGAAAATACTCTAAATGAAAATTCGATGGCTTTTTTGTTTTTTCCTTTATTATCTTAGTATTTTACGTTTAATTTCGTTTCGTAAAGCGGCAGCGGAAAGCGTAAGCGTTGGACAGCGCTGCAAGCTACGTAGTAAGTTGCTTACATGACGTCGCAACCGTTCCGATGGCCTGCGCCCTCTGAGAAATCAAGGTGGAATCTGTAATGAGAAACAAAAACGTCAATTATAACAACTGAGTGTGTTTTAAAGCAATAATATTATAATTAGTCTCTACAGATCAATTTTGAATCACGTTTTAAATTTTCACAACAATTTTTTCTAAATTAAACATAACTCTATAGTGAAAGGTCCAGTAGCAACGGCATAATATCTGAACCTGAATCGGTTAGACCGGATAACCTCAATACCACGGAATAATGGCATGAGATAGTGGTATAAGCATGCATTCATGCATTTTATTAGGTGGATGAAGTGCTGCCATTTTCCCATATCCTCCTACTTTTCATTTCTTTATCTACTACTCTCCTCATATTGGCATAGATATATTCGATGGTAGAGCCTATTGCAGGCAACAGAAGACCTCACAGAAGACAGGCGTGAAGTAAAAGTATTCTGCGTTTAGTCTGATAATTGAGGTGCCTGAGGCCCAGTTCCAGCCCTCTTCCCATTCCCAGCCTTTTATAAGGAAACGATAGAAAAGGGAAGAGGATTGGACGAGGGAGAGGACAGACAAGATAAAAATATCCTTTTCCTATATGTTCCATCGTCTGTTAAAAATAAAGGATGGCAACGCATCTGCAACTCATTTGCTTGTTTCTGATGCCTGTGAGGAGTAGTGGGGCTGTACTTTAACATCGGGTGAACTACTTCCTCGTTTGCTTCTTTCTTTCTTCCATATTAAAAGTAATTTTGGTTAAAACTTTTTGGTTTTTGAAATCATACTAATAAACAAAAACAATCTTAAATTTGTGCCCGGTAATTTACGATAAGCTCTATCACAAGGAATAATAGGAAGCCGATTACGTATTTTATCCCTGGTCAATAAAATAACAAAAGTTATTTTTTTATAACGCGGTACTGACTTTTGGTTGAACCCCATTGTTAGGTTTAGAACTTAATCTTATACTTACAGAATTAAGATTTTTCGAACAGCTGACAGTGCCTACTTAGGCATCCAATGATACTAATTCTTGATTGATTTCTCCCTGAAACATAAAATAATAGTTTTAGCTATTGTTGCCAAACGTTAAGTGATCATCGACGCCCATAAATATCTGCAACACTAGAGGAAATGTAGATACGAATCAAGAGCAATTTTCGCTGCCCTTAGCCATTTGAATAAATAATTTTGTTCTGATGGGGATCACATTTTTTCATTTAACTATTTGTATAAAGTAAGTAAATGTTCATAGATTAAATCCAAAATCAACTTTTATTTTAAAACAATGCAATTGTTGCGACACGAATAAAACCTATTTCAAAATAATTTAATTAAGATATAATTATTTCTGATAAATAAATCATTTCGAAATGAAGTAATAATTCAATTGTTAGTTCGTCAACACGACATTTTTGAATTCGATAATTAATTAAAACTATGCACAATTTACTAACTCTATGTAAATAAGTTAGTTTTAATTCGGTTCAAAACATATTACAATTACACAATGTATGCTAATTATAATTCAGAAATACAAATAATTAATAACAAATTAAACAGAAATTTAATTATTTTTAATCGTAAATCAAACATTCATCCTCATAGAACTATTGGTTTCTACGCAAAGATTAGGTCATACTGAATGCATTAGACCGGAGTGCGTTGTGTGTGTGTTGTATTTTATCTTTTTAAACAAAAATTTTATTCACATTTAATTTCCATTCACGGTCTTTCCATCCAATACTGTCTTAATATTGATACGACTTAAGGTACTTTAAGAAAAGAGCGTACTCCTTCCTAAAAGGCAGAGAACGTATCTACGGTCCCTCTGGTATTGCGGATGTTCATGAGCGGCGGTTATCGCTCATTTAGGCAACTTGTTGCACTTTTGCCCCATCTTCTGTTAAACATTGAAGGATGTAGAAGGCCCTCTACATTATTAATCTTTTATTGAAAGGATATCGGTACTAAGTGTTTATGTCCTGGCAATTCTTTGAAGGCCAATATGTTCTTCGACATAAAAAAAGTAAATTAAAAAAGTAAATATTCGTGTTAGAATATCGCGAATATAAAATATATATTTTTTTGTCTCACTTTTAAATACGATTCGACTTTGCACTGGACTAGGGTATTCTTGTAACTTGTAATTTATGCTTAGTACTTTTACTGACTTGCGTTTACTTGATTACAAATAGATCTATATTTCTATGTCAGCACTTAACGAGTTGAAATCGGAAAACTTAGTAGATAAGTACATCTTGTATGAATTTAAATTGCAACGGTGACATGGGAATTATTTTCATCTACAAGTTCCGGACCTGAGAGCCGGCGAGCTTTGCCCTGTTCGCGGAGCACGTGCGAAAAAGTTTCACTAATTGTTTTTACACAACTGTCGACATTTTAAAAACGATAAAACGCTGTCAAAAGTTTATTTGAAAAAGTGTGTTTTTATTCTTGAATCTGACGTTATATTATAATAAACGTCGACATACGAGTATTTTAGAAGTAAAAATAAAACAACAACAACATAACAAGCCTGTAACCTAGAGGGGTAGGCAGAGGTAAAGGATTTCCATGTGGCGTGGTCCTGGTACACCCTTATTGCCTTTTCCACATTCAATATATCGTATACCCCCTTCTATACTAAAAGTCAAAATAGTGAAAAACAATGTGCGAAATTTTAAGTATGTTTTCATTAAACTAGCTCTAATTTAATTTGATTGTTTATCGTCCTGCTCCATATATATTCACTTTTTCGTTATTCTGTCAAGTACTATTACAATATACCGTAATGGTCTAGCATATCTTTTTTAATTTTAGTACAACATGGTCTTTGAAGCCACCTTTCTAATCTCTGGCAGTCGGCCACTAAAAATTAATATTAATTAAATATGAACTATATTAATTTACATTAATAAATTATTAATAAACATAATATTAATTATAGTTAATACTTACGCATAAACTGCTTCTATGGATCGGGATAAAATCTCTTTACCAACTTTCGTCGATCTATCACTGAAAAATAAAAATAAATTTTATTAACATTGTGTTTGTTTTCTTTATGGTAGTTTAGTTTTTGTAGTAGTTTGATTGTTTTTTTTTTTGTTTTTAGGAGTCATTCTAGAGTTCTGGTATGAAAATCGCGGTAGCTAGTCAAATTACATTTCTAAAAATCCTAACATAATGTTTAAGCGTCAAACCTTTTGATAATGAGCTATTAAACATCTATTGATATTTTACAAATATGTCAGAATTGATCTCAGGTTAATAAATATATCATTATTATAATCACTAACGTGTGAAAAACTTATGAGGACTCTTTGAGTTAAATGAAGGCTTTAATTTTTCTGTTGCCTATTGTGGCTATTATTAACATATTAATTAATTAACATGTGTAAATAATATAATTATTGCATTCCATCATAATATATTTATTTAGTACTAACAACTCGCCCCGGCTTTACTCTATACTTATCTGCAATTGCCTATCTAGTCAAATAAAAGAAGTATAGCCGCTGATAGAAAAGTATATTGTAGGTAGTTTTGGAGTTTATCCCGAACAAACAAAGAATCAAATCGTTTCTCTTTATATTATTAAGTACAGATTTTTACTTACATAAATGCCGTACAAGTTAAAGTTGAACAAGCAACCAATTTACAATAGTAAGCTATATGAGTGGTAACTCATATCGGGTTTAGTTAATTACTTTACGAATGTGTCTCACAGACGCCGCCATTAGAAAGCTCTAGAGGAGCATTCATTTTGTTTTACCGCCACTCTCGATGTTGCCATTAAAAGTTCATTTGTGATTAATATAATTTATGAGAATTATCAACTTTTACGACTTCATCGTCTGCAACTAGTCTTTGAGACGACACGAGTCGACTATTAAAGTGTTATATTTACCGACATCAAAAAGGGAGGTTTTCAATTCGCTTGTATGGTCTTTTTGTACGTTTGCTACCGCAAAACTTCGTCATTACCGAACCGAATTCGAAAATGTTTCTTTTTTTGGAAAGGGGATTTTCGCAAGTTGTTCCCATTTAATTTTGAATGTCATTAGACTTTGGGTTCTGAAGATATATCCAAAATTGTACTTTAATTTCATTGATAGATAGCATGTCTCAAAAAGTTATTATTGTACTTACCATAGCAGCCGATATTGCAAATGAAACATTTTTCTATTCCTTACCCTTTTCTAATTTATTATAATTTGAAGTCGGTTTTATTTTTGTTAAGGCACGTCAAAAAATATTGTTATGAAAACTGACAACTGCAGTGATAAATTACTACCAGACTAGATTGGAATTGGCAATTACTATGAGGTCGTCGAATCCTGTTACCTAAGTTTATATTGTAGCAACGAATTCCTATATTTTCGGGTTTTATCGTTTCAGACTATGGTTGTCCACTGCTGGGCGTAGGCCTCCCCCATTGATCATCCCACTAAAGTCCTAGAATAGCGGCCACGTATAGGTCGACGCAGCGTTGGTAGGTCTGGCAAAGATGTTCCGATGATCTGGTTAAGGTTTCGAGAGTATACTGGATGAGGGCGGCAGGGACCGTGGCGATCTTTATGGCGATCAATTTTAGGATTTATTGACTAGAAAATACTCATGTATTGTTATGTCTCTTTTTTTGTCTAATTTAAATTACAAATATAAAAATGAACAGCAGCTTAAAATCACATTGCTTCTTCCTATCAAGTACATATTCGAAGAAACGCAAATATTTGCACATTGCATTTTATTTTATTGAGATTTTTTATAATCTACATATGCATTTATTAAACTTAACCAGTACGCTACTCCTAGCTGGTTGTAAATTAATTAATAACCGGTGGCCGTTCAAGCCTGATGAAAACAGATTTCCTGAGCCCCAAAAACGATTAGATTAAAAAATTCTTTCCGAAAAATGTTCAAAAATTAAATAAGCTATAGTAGCCCTTATTACGATGGCAATAAAATACAAAAAATCTAATAGGGCCGTCAGTCAAGATACAAACGAGATTAGAACGTTGTCTGCATAATATTCAAATTTGGAATCGTAGAGTCGGGCGAAGCGGTAGGGGCTCGACGATGTACGGCGACAAGTAACGGATAAATATATATCCGGGTGTGAGGACGAGTAGTTTCGGTTGGACTCGCGAGCGAAATGTGGGCGGGCACGTGCTTTTGCAGTATAAGCAAAAACTACACATAATCCATCAACTATTTTGTTTCACTGCATTTTCTCAGTTTTGTACTAAGCAAATGTCTGCATTTCACATAACTATACTTGTACAGACTCGAAGGACCATATGTACAGGCCAGTTAGCCTGTATGAATGTTGTGTTGCGTAGTTGATATAAGTTCAAAGTTGTGGAGCACGTAAAACACAGTTTCGCTATCAAAACGTGTATTAAGTTATGCAGTTACAAGGTGAAGTTGGCAAATCTTGTCTTGAGTAGTGTACTGTGTCACAGTATATAACGTACTGTCTAATTATAAAGTAAAAATTATTGATTACGAAAATACGGCGCGTAGCACGCTTACGTTGCAGATTGCGCAAGTTAACGGGCATGTGTGATGAAACCATACAATACTGTTAAATCAACTGTCACAAAAAGTATTTCAAAGCCTATATGACTTGGGGTTCTTCAATCTCGAAGAAATTTTATCTAAGACTAATCTATTAGAATATCCAAGTCTTTTATACCCGGATAACTTACCTGAAACTCTTTTGAGTATCACACTCGTCATGCAACTGCTCAGCAGTCGTTGATTTTAATCCTATAAAACAAAAATATACTGTTAACAATAGCATTTCGATGCGAAATCACACACCTTACCTAGATATAATTCCTATATGATAATATTTAAGTTATTTAACAGAATTCAAATTTGTATAAGTTTATTCATATGTCAATAAGACATTTATAGCCACGGTACGTCTCATTACAAATCCATTGAACCCAAACAGGGCTTTCTTTAAATCAATATGTGAATGTTCGGTACATCTTCGGAACTCTCTTCAAAATTAAACATGGAAACTATGCGACAACAATAAAAAGTGAAATCAGTTCATAATCGGTACATGGAAGTTCTGAGGTAACAAACATAAAAAACATACAAGCGAATTTAGAATCTCCACTTTTTTGAGGTCGGTGAAAAATAACTAACATGTAGTTTTGTGCATAAAATTCTTAGAAAATATTGATACGCAACGGAGAAAATTTCTGTGTATCAAAATACTCGGCTATTACACCTATAATAATCCCTTTTTTGTAATTATCCCGTAAACTATTTTTTCTGGAATAATTTTCCTAAAGCCTTGACACAGGTCTAGTTTACAATTTATTGCTATTATGGAAATATAATTTAATCCAATATGTGATATACCTTATCGTTTGTTATCAAGCAAAAAAAACTGTTGAATAAGTTTCCGAGTTATGATTTTTAAAGAAACTGATTTGCAAAAATATTTTACTCGTTGTGTTTGCGCTCATCTTAGAACATTTGCGACCAGACGATCACTAGCCCAATAATTTCAATAGATACAATACGCCTCAAATAACAAAACGCTAAGTAACAAAAATAAGTCACCTAGACGACCTCCAACTACCGAGACAATAAAACTTTGAACGTTAAATTGTAAATTACAAATCTCCCTAAGACATATATTTAACCCTATCTGATTTAATTTTTATCAAGTTTTAAAACCTGTATTAGTGAGAGATCAACGGTCAAGCAACGCCAGGTCGGAGTTCGGCGCATGCGTGATTGTGGGAACCGCGGCCGCATTATAATATGGAATGATCTCTGACCGAAGAGGTCTCACGGTGACCGGTCCGAACTCAAGACTACTCTCCCTAATAATGAATAAAAACTTCTTTTTATATTATAATTCGTCTATAGGTTGCCAGGAATATTAATGTTTTTCTATTAAGCTCTAAACGATTGTAATCATTTCAAGAGAATTTTAAATTTAGAACGTTATTCCCACTGTATAGTTTTGTATAAATCTCAATGTGTTTTCTATTCTTTAATGTTTCGGGATCCTACAGAATTAATAAATTAAATAAGAAACAGTTATAAGATTCTCATACTTGCGCTACGAACAGCACTTATAAGGAAAAATTTAAAGAACTCGTTTGTAGTTTTCCTTTTAAATGTAATTCCTGGCTGGAGTAAAGATTGATATTCGCGTTTTTTTTTTTTTGCTTCTTTTCTTATGTGTATAAAGGCGTATCTCACTATAATACCTTTTATTAATACTCCTGTCTAATATACAATAATTAGTTCTTTCTTTCAGTTTTTGTTAATGGCAAATAATCTGCAAATTTATACGGCCCTACATCGAACTGCTTGAACTCATGCGATAGTAGTGGTGAAGGCGGCCCACTTGAGGACGCCATTAGATGTGTGCGAGCGTACACTGACGCACACACATGCTACATGAATGTGTTAAAGCTTAGATCCTAATAGTAAGATAATAGATGTGTATGAACGTTTTAACCATTGCAGAATATTTATATACATTACATAGAAATACAGCATTCGTATGTTTGTGACCCGAAAACTCGAAGAGTAATCGATGAATTAAATTGGAGTTTTGACAGATTGTTGCACTTTTACCAAAAAATTATTATATATAATTGATATCCCAAAATCCCAAACGGGTAACATAGTAGGTTGCCATGGTAACCATTTTTATTGTCTGACAAATTATAAAGTATTCAGATAGTAATTTAAAAAAATAAAATATATTTTTTTTAAAACATACCCACTTATTTTTATTTTCAGTTAGTCGATACGAAACTGGGTGGATACCAACATACATAGTCGTGTGTCCATATAGATTTTTATAACTAAAACTATATTAAGAAAACGATGGCAAACTGTTTTATGTATACCTTAATAAAATTAATAACAAACATTGGTGTAATAACTAGTGTACTTTTTAATATTAGTATATTATTTAAATAATTTACTAATATAATATCTTGTGATCATTCTGCCTAAGATTAAAAACTTGCTCCTGGAAATGATTCACAAAAATAGTCGAATGGCGGGCTCGAACCCACGAACGCATTATCGGTAATCCGTGCCCTTAATCATTGAGTTATTGGTGCTTCTTATTATTCAGCACAGTCTTAAGTAGATACTACTGTAAAACTGTTATGTATATCAGTTCCGTCCACTAACTTTAGAGATATTAAAATTTTTTGATAGAAAATTGAAATTTAAACTTCAAAATAAGGAAAATTACTTTTCGAGTCATATTCGAGAAGTATGTTTTAGAAGGTTGAATAAGTTATTTTTTATGATGTTATATAGTTATTCTTTTATAGAATGTTTACGAAATTTGGTGGCAGATGCTCAAGCTGACTAGGTAAGTACCCTAACTATGGGGTCAAATAATACATCTAATTCTGAATATTTTAGCTTAGTTCGTTAACCATATCCCGGAGTACCTAGTCCCGAAAGTTGTCAGCTATCCGAGTGCGGTCGAAGACTTAACGAATCTAATCCCCCGCGAGGCGCCCGCGGCGTCACTCGGCGTGTATTAAACGTTCGCTTGTGTGCGTGAGACGAAGTTAGATCGTCCACACTTTACCGCGGGCCTCGATAGAAACGGTACACCGGGACGATAGCTTGGACTCTTATGAGGAGAAACTTAGTATATTTTATTAGAAATAGATTAATTTACCTTTATGTAACATTTTATATCACATCATTACATTATTTAGTATATTATATACACACAGGTTTCATTTATCTATCTATAATATTAGAAATATTTTTAGATGTTTTAAATAAGTATAGTGATAAAAATATGGGAGAATAACATATTATATGTTTTATAAATTTATAGCACCGAGCGTTAGATTTTCGTATTTGTATCAACAACTAAGTGGCAATATTACATTTGTCATATAAATAATCTAGAAGTGAAAATTAATCTGTGAATGAAATGTAATAAAAATGATAATTGTTGATGATAATAACAATGTAATAATTATTTGTCAGATGTACAACAGTCAGACCTATTAACGAAATTAAAGACATATAGTGAAATACATATATCACAGATTCTTGTCTAAACGTGCTTAGAATCCAATTTTACGTCCACCCTTACACTGGTCAGCTCCTAACATCATTAATCTAACTTTCGTGCTACCCTTTATAATAGTTCGGTCCGTTCCCTGGAGCGGGGGGTTGCTAGAGCGTGGGTGGGA
This sequence comes from Papilio alexanor hazarajatica, assembly GCA_018246295.1. NCBI lineage: Eukaryota > Metazoa > Arthropoda > Insecta > Lepidoptera > Papilionidae > Papilio > Papilio alexanor. Next base: position 16,407 of record DWLR01001618.1, read on the forward strand.
GCTGAGGGATGAGCGGAGTGCGGGGGGGGATATTAACATACGAATTTGGACCCGTCCACGCCAGCCTTCTTCTTGAGGGGGGCGAATTTAAGTTTTGCGTCGCGTATTGATCCACACCGTTTTTGTTAGTGTGATCATGTATATCTTTGAGAGAGTAATGTGTAACCAAAACGACTCGATACAATATTATGACGAAGAAGTATCATTTATCATAAGCTTATCTTTATTGCAATAAACTCGTATGATCTTCATTACCGAAATAAAAAAAGATTCCAAAGAATACTGCCCACGTAACAGATATTATGGAGACACGTACTAGATATTCACGAGGAAGGCGTTGAGCTAGTGTCATCTTTTGATCTCAGATAGGTACTCGCTCAGTGATTGCCAGCTCAGTGATTCAATATATCCAATGAACCGAAAGGCCACGCGATTCTCGCAGCTGTGGAGACTAACAGATCTAAGATTTAAATCCTCAAAGCATTTTACCTAATGTTCTAGTTGGTTTTGGTTTTAGTTAGTGGCAGATATGAATTTAATTGCTATTACAATCCAATTTTTAAATGTCGTAACATACAAAGTTTTACTATAGATTTTTTAGATTCTTCTTATTTTAATAATAGTTTAGTTAAACAATAACTGTGTTTTTAGTATATTTTTTTTAAATATCTATTTTTTGCTCTATATATTGAATCAAATACTGAAAAGAAACATTATGATGACAATAACAATTATGTGCGCATTGCGTAAGAAAGCGTGAGTCCGTACATGGGCTTCCTCGAAGAATCTTGAAACCTTAAACAGATCTTTGTTAACTTGTTATCGCTTTGGCTTACCTATTCTCGCCCAGTTAGTGTTTCTGAACCAAATATATACTTTATCAACTATACAACTCGTAATTTTTAAAATGTTCATAGGCATGTATAAAACATACGTAACTTACTACGAAATTGAAGGTGAAACGAGATTATGATATGATTTCGGAATGACGATATGCAGAGGTCAATTTGGAAATGGTGGTAGTTTTCGGATTCAAGCGGACCACCACCACTGCTTCAGCCTATGATCGTCCACTGCTGGACATAGACCTCCCCCATTGATTGTATCATTGGGGGGGATGTGCCATAATCGCCACGCTTGGCAGGCGGATTGGCGATCGCAGTATGTTCCACCGTACTAAGAAAAGGACGCTGC
>DWLR01001619.1:0-17591 GCA_018246295.1 Papilio alexanor hazarajatica
ATATATATATATATATATATATATATACATACATACATACATACATACATATGTAATACTTATTTTATTTTTGATCGTCTGTAATTAGGATGCACGATATCCATCATTATGCTATATTACTTTTAAATCATCTAACAATGAAAGAGCCCCTAACGCTTCAGTCCAAAATAGGTCCTATTTATTTGATCAGCCTTCCGAGAAGCAACATGGCATGATACTGGTATGTAATTACAGAAGGCTATTAACATCGTCCGTGTACAAACATGGCGGTTGATTGTGGGTTTCGTTTTAATTGCGCACACGCATCCCGACGCCGACTTAGAGCCCACGTTAGTTTGTACCGATTACGACTTGGAAAATCGTGGGAATTTTTAATCGCCTATCGATTACTGCACCTTATCCTCTGTGCACCATCTTGGTGATTAGATTAGACGCATGAATAAGTGTAGACTAAACTATTGAACTTAGTTATAATTAAAATTAATTATAACTAAGTTCATTCATCATGCCTTTTACATAATTTTTATTAACACACAGAATGAAGACGCAACTAAACTTTATGTTTTATTTACCACACACGCACATCTGAAATATGGAGATAATTATATGAAAATGTGTAAGGACTATATATTATATAAATAATTTTATAAACCATCACAAAGAAACATTTAACAATAATTGAAATTATCATTAATGACCCAGTTCTAGGGAATGCTGAGTCGTCACGCTCAACGCCAAGAAATGAGATTAAAACTAATTCGATGTCTCCCAAATTACAAGCACCGCAGCCGATGTCGCGGCCGCCGCCACCGGCGTCTCGGACAAACCGCATGTCATTGTTTTTTGTGCGCAGCCCGAGGCGCCTTAGATCCGATCCCCGGTCGCTAATTAATTATTTCACGTGTATCGATCATTAATTACGAACCGACCGTCCGCCGACCGACCAAGCGACCCGCCGATAGCCACCCGTTATCTATTAATGACGCCCGGCAATTTGTCGAACGTAATTATCTTACAAATCACACGCACGAAAAACCAGTGTAATGATTTAAATTTTTTTAACGCGACCGATGCATTATCCATGCACCCATTAATAGCGGAAAGCGTTGGCTTCGAATCAATCTTAATCTCGTACAGAAAAGTAATCCAGATTTATTTATGACGGAGAAGCGTGTGCTTATTATATTCGTCTGCGGCAATTTGCTCGGAAATTGTCTTAATCGGCCGCTCAAGGGACTATTTATGTATAATTATTTCCAAATTCGACGCTCCGTTTGATGCCTTTCCGCTCTCTTTGCGGTGGTTCGACAAAAAAGTCATCTGTTGCAACAATTAAGCCCAGAAAAAAATAGAAATAAGTATCGAAGGGTCCGCGATAATTACAGACGCAAATTGACGGTTCCTAACAGCACATCGGACGAGTGGCGCCTGCCAGGATACCTGCAGTGTTCACGCGATGCTCGTCGTCTGAAAGAGTTTGGCCTCGAACGCCTAAGTCATGCAATTTTCAACTTTAATAAGACAAAAGACACTACATAATCTATCTCTAACACTAATAATATCTTAGCATGAAATTTAAACGAAAAAATATTGAACACTAGTGATTTATCTATATAAAGAACAACAGAATAAATTGTTAGAAAGATTAAATGTAAATAACGTTTAAGATGGAAGGTCAATGGCGCCTTATACAATTATCTGTAAAAGCAAATAAGTCAAAAATCGTGTATGCGCTTCGATCTCGGCTTGAAGATTACCATGTCGAAAATCTAACATTATAACGCCCCGTTATTAAGGTTAGATTTTTAAAGCAAAATTGTCTTAAATTTTGTTAATTAACCTGACAAATTAATGGGTGCGCCTACGAATTATCGAATCATCACTCTGCTATTTCGCATCTTAATCGAAAATCTTCTTTGTAATTATACGCTGGTGGCTTTATTTGCGAATTTGCAATGTCACTTCGTATTTGTAATGAGAGTCATTTTAACAGAAGCTTTCTCTATGAGATATTCGTGTACATGACTCCGCGCCGTACTAAGTCGTAGCATAATAGCTATTTACGTCAAATCGGACGACCACTAGAAAACTGATGCTAATTGATGGCCTCTAACGCTGACGCTGACGTTGGGTAGATTTCTTTTTCATTTGAACTTTTGAACGAAGTAATAAAAAAATACTGTTACATTTTGTTAGTAATAAAGATTAACAAAACATATTATCGATTAAACGTGATGATATTTAATTTAATACAGTATCCATACAGTACGATCGGTAAATCCTGTACTAGTTCTTTTATTCTATAAGTGAGCATTGTTCGACTTGTATCGAAGAGGGGGCTATTACTGTAACATCTTGAAAAGGTGCGGGCGCAAGCAAAAAGGTCCATTCCCATCGTTCGAGTTCAGAACCATTATCATTAATGAAGCTTTAAAGTTAAGCCCTAACGGTGGACAATGTTAAACGCGATCTGTACCTTGTATACTCGCTGCCGAGTCTGCCCGTCTTTCCCACATCTAACGAGACTACCACCATTACGTACATTTTACATACATATTGTACGCTTATTATCGACATATTAAGTAAATCGTTCGATCGAAATGCATTTAATTTTATTTCCATTAATCGCCATTCGACATTTTTCGGTTCGGCGGCTGATATCAACTGCCTTAATACTGTATTTATTGTAATACTTAATAGATGCAGTTTAATATACCTTTACGATGTATTCGTGAAGAGAGCTGGCTGCGAGGATAATTATTTCGCTCTGTTCTGCGGTTCACGCAACTGCTTTTATCAGGGCTCGGGAAATACGAGACGATTATTAATATGAAAACCTATCTACCATCTATATACATATATCCGTTATGGAGTAATTGTTTCTCATGTGAGATATGTGCTACCATTTATTGAAATCTAGGGTCAGTTTTGTCATCGGTAAGTTGTAGAGCTTTAAAAAGAAAATGTTAATTATTAAAAGCAATCATTCCTAAAATGATTTTATGACTTTTAAGCAATTTGTAAAACCGTTCATAATATGTTCAAGATAATTACTTTTTATAAAGTAAATTATAAATGAAATATAATATTACTTTATTTGCAGCAAAGTAAAATGTATCATGGGGAATCAATGCCGTAATCTGTCTATCGTCTAAAAACTGTAATCTCTGCCTACCCCTCTGGATTACGGGCGTGAGTGTTATAATTCAACTTTTAAAATGCCATCAACATTACCTCAGTTGCACTAACAATTTGTAAAAGTCTAATTCCATGCGGGCAACTTAATGTTGTGCGAACTCACAGTATATGTGTTTGACACAAACTGTGCATTCCGTATAAGCAACGTAATACACACCAACGTCATATACATACATACACATAGCCGTGGCGGTTTTCTCACGCTCACACACTCAATTTTATGTATCAGTAATTTGCAAGACACGTACGCTTAAGTTCTGTGTGTGCGTATTTATTGGAAATTAGTTCTGCTTCGAACGCCGGGTCATCAGTTGAAATTGACAACACCACTGATTGTTACGATGGGAAGGCCGGCACGTGCACCTGCATTAAACATTTATCTCTAGAAGTGCTCGTTTAAAACGCCACTTGCAAAATAGAAATTACAGCCATATCACTTCAGCCCTTATGATTACGCATTTGTTTCGTTTTTAATGATACATTCCCGCGTCAACAGTCGCAGCGCGTCCTCCAATACACAAATAGATCGATGTTCGGAAACGTGGTGCATTCTAACATTGAGCCTAACCGATGGTTTTATAATTCCAGTTGGATCGCATTTGTATTGGACTTTAAATCGAACAACTTTACAAATAAATGATTAAATAGGAAAATTATTGAACCGCCTCACATTGACATCTCTGATTACTAACTCTGTGTAATTTCCATACACATTAGCAAACTGCGAAATTATTTACAAATTGTTGATGCAGAGTAAACCCACAATATTAATTATAGATGTAATTAACGTGTCTATGAAGTCGTCTGCTGCGAAGTTAATAGTGCTTCATTTTTTGTGTTACATTACGTTACCATATGGAATAAGATGTTGCTACAAAATAAATAATTTAATTGAAAATTAGAATATCGTGGATAAATTTCTTATAAGTGTTTTGGCTGAACCTCAAATCTTAAACAGAGGTCTCAAGTCAGTGGAAGTGAGTTGAAATAACACAATCTACGATTCGATTATTGTTATTTTCCTTAATGCATTTGATCACTCACATGTAATTAGTGAAGCGATCAATTATTGCAAATTAAATGAGTAATTCGGTATTACGACATTAACTAATCAGCCTGACTAATAACGTGCAGGATGTGTGAACCATAGATAATAAAATGTAAAAATTAACACGAAATCATATTCCTAGCCTTACACCGGATGCCGATGATAAGCCATGCATTCAAATTAGATATTTTTTCAGCATTACAAGGCCTTGGCCGTTTCGGTAATTCTTCCACATTTACGGCCGCGCCTATTTGTTGTTTGTTTTGTTAACGGTCGTTCGGTCCTTTAAAACATGATTATACGATAATTTACATTACGCTATGGTACGGTATCAAAATAAATATTTGTTCGTCTGCCGGGAACGAATGAAAGGACACTTTATTCCTGATGAACGTTTAGTTTTAGAAGTGTGATTTATTTAGTTAAGTAAATTGTGATTGTATTTATTAAAAGAATATATATAAATAAATATGTAAACCTCTACCTATTTCATACCTCTCTACTAATAAGATTCTATCTAGTTCGTTTTTGTAGTTTCGGCAATTTTGTACGTTCGCCATTTACCAAGTAATTGGGATGGAATTTAATTAATTCTGGTAAATACTATTTTCCATTACCAATCCAATTCAATATCAATTACAAATGAAAAGCATTAAATAAAATACGATAGTTTAATGAGATATTGATTTAAATATATGGTAGCTGGTATGTTTTAGCAGCCAAAATCAAAATCTAGCAACCTCGGATCGATTCCTAGGCAACGTTTATTTATGAAAGTTATATAATTTCATATAGGACGTATTAGTCTTAGTGAACTCTGTTAAACATTGAAGTGAGGCAAATGTTATCTTCTTAAGAAGATCTTCTTTCTTACTCGGCTTAGGAATGCCTTTTATCTTATTTAAAAAAAAACTGAGCAATGAATTCTCAACTAAGCCACGTTTATGGGCTTAAGTCAAATGTGTGTTGAATTAATTTTTAAATGAATTTTTAAATGAATTACAAATAAAACATTTAATGAATAACATGTATTGATTTTGTGTGTTATATCATCGTGAGAACTTCCTCAATAAATCAACAAATTTTTCCATGTCATATGACATTTATGTCGATTAGGCATCAGTGTGCTGTCACCTAACTAAATATATTATTCGAGCCCTCGTTAGGTGTTTGTGAAATATAGATATCACTGATAAGGTTGCAGATAACAGAGATGACGAGTTAATCTTGGTTTTTAACGAATTTTTGTTGTAGATTATACCGAAACTTTATCGAATACGTGTATAAGATGTTTTATAGATTTCCAGTCTTAATATCACGAGTGCTTAAGGAGCAAATTCGAACTAGAATGAATTCCCTAATCATCGCATCTATGTTTACCGAGCTCCAACATATACTTGGTTTCTTAATTGTAAAAATGTCAGCATTGACAGCGTTGACAAGCTGTCACACGAATAAATTGATCACAGTTGTTTGCGCAAACGCTAGTTCCGATAAGGAACTATTTAGTACCTACCGAATGTTTTAATTTGAATATGTTTAACAGCATATTATGTAGTAGCACAGGCAACATAACATGTTATGTTGTACATACAAAAAAAAGAAAACTTCATCATATCACAGAACCTGATATCGTTAAAATAGCTTTCCTAGTTTATACACGGATTCCGTAAACAAAAATGAGTAATACAAAATGACTCCACCTTCTTCCGGCCGATACGAACTCATTACCAACGTGTATTCAAAATTCACCTTCAACCGCACCAATCGATTGGAATCGTGAGAAAAATTTACTAAATTACGTAACATCATTCTGCTAACCGATTGTTCGCTAGTCGCGATTATAAGAAGGTACAATAACTAGCCGTAGTATGGTAACGTAAAGTTTTAGTGTGCTTATGTGTTGATATTTTGTTTCAGGAGAGCATGTGATGCCGGCCTTTGACGCCCGGCGCCATGCCCACGCCGCTACAGGCCGGCGGCCCCGTTAGCGGCCCGCCCCCGGAGCGCAAGCGGCGCCGCAAGCGCGACGACCCCCAGAGCTCTGCCACGCTCAGGCCCGACGACGAAGACGGCGACATGAGCCCGGAGGAGGAGCCCCGCAATTTGCCGGCGGCGCCTGCGGCCCCAGCGCCCGCGCCTCCCTCCGCCCTGGCGCCCACCTCGCCTCCCGCTGCCCCGGACGCCGTCGACCTCTCGCGACGGGACTCGCCTCCGCTCTCCTCGGACGTCGAGCGCTTCGATGGTAAAATCGTGTACAACCCCGACGGATCCGCCTACATCATCGAGGACCCGGAAATGTCTGAAGGCGAGACGAGCCTCCCGGACTTACCGAAGATCGAACCCGGGTGCATCGTCGACAGCCGGGACAGCAACATCGTCGAGAAACAGCTCGAGTTCCCACAAATAGCGAGTGCATTCTACGTATCGAGAAATTCCTCATTATATGGAGCTCTATACGGTCGATTAGCGGCGGAGCGTGCCCGGGCGAGGCCCGACGCTCCCGTGATGCACAGCTATCGAGTGTTCAGTTTCCGCGGTGGCAAAGATGCTCCCAGACCTCCGTCACCGCCCGCCGAGTGCCCCGTCAGCGTGCCGGTCAAACCGATTCTTATGTGTTTTATTTGTAAATTGAGTTTCGGATATGCTAAGTCGTTCGTGGCGCACGCCCAATCGGACCATAGCTTGTCATTACTAGATTCAGAAAGAGACGCTTTATCGAGAGAGAATGCCTCTGCGATCATACAATGTGTTGGAAAAGATAAGGAGCCATTAGTCTCATTTTTAGAACCTGTCGGTGCAGCGGCGCCACCGCGTGCTTCGATGTCAGGCAGTCCCGCTAATATGTCGGAACTGTCGAGCCCTTCGGTCGAAAAGAGATTAGAAAATATGACGCCGGATCGAGACCACGATTCGATGTTACCGAACGGATCGTGCGACGACAGGAGACCGAGTCCACCGTCGTGGAGGCCGCCGCGTTCTATAGCGGAATCTCTGCTTCCACAACATTCCTTGATCTCCGTCGCGCATCCGCATACGATAAATGCCTCGGTACAACCTCGTACCAGCCCAAATTCCTCGCCCCCGTTCCAGGCGGCCCCTCCGGCCTTCCTCTCCGGCACGACGATCGGAGTATGCCCGGATCATCTCGGCGGCAGACCTTCGGGTGCAGAATGTCCGAAGTGCGAACTAATTTTGAATTCCGGAAGGCTCGGCGGACCTCTGGCCGGGATGCATAGTCGGAATTCCTGCAAGACATTGAAATGTCCTAAATGTAATTGGCACTACAAATACCAAGAAACTTTAGAGATACACATGAAGGAGAAACACCCGGAAGCCGAAACGAGTTGCATTTATTGTATCGCCGGGCAGCCTCATCCTCGATTAGCCCGGGGCGAGACGTACACTTGCGGCTACAAGCCGTACAGATGTGAAGTATGCAATTACTCCACGACGACAAAAGGGAATCTCAGTATTCATATGCAGTCAGATAAGCATTTAAATAATATGCAAGAATTACAAAACGGTGGCAATCCCGGTGAAAGCTCGTTACCTCCGGCCCCTCAACACACGCCACCAGGCGGGCACAAGCCACCTCTACCTCATCATTCGCCTCTAGGCCAGAAGCCAAAGCCGACGTTTCGTTGTGATGTGTGCAATTACGAGACGAATGTTGCACGCAATCTCCGGATACACATGACCTCTGAAAAGCATACGCATAATATGCTCGTGCTGCAGCAGAATGTTAAACATATGCAAACATTATCTGCACTCCATCACAGGCAGCAGAGCCAGCAGCAGCTGGAGAGCTTGCTGCACTTCCATAGCGGCGAAGCGCCCCCTCCCAACCCAGAAGCAGCTCTCGCTGACATGGCGTACAATCAAGCTCTTATGATTCAACTCATGACAGGAGGACCTGGACCGTCGCCCCCTGAATTGGGAGCTCATCTCGACGTCGGGTTGAATCCGGAAGCTATGGAACCGCCACCCGAGCCGGCCGACCCCGAACCGGAAAGAACCTTCCATTGCTGTATTTGCAATTGCTTCTCGACCGACTCCTTGGAAGCACTCGGTCATCATTTAGCGCAAGACCGCACTAAGATACGAGAGCAGGAGATATTGGCCTTGGTCGCGGGACATTATGTTTGCAAATTATGCACATACAAAACTAACCTCAAAGCTAACTTTCAGCTACATTGCAAAACTGACAAGCATCTTCAACGACTGCAACATGTTAATCATGTAAAAGAAGGTGGGCCACGAAACGAATGGAAATTAAAATTCTGCGGTGGCATAGGAACGAGTGGCGCTGGCGTCGGCGGGGTTCAAGTCCGATGCTGTGCTTGTGATTACTATACGAACTCAGCTCATAAGTTGCAGCTTCATGCCGCCGGAGCTCGGCACGAAGCCGCGACACTTCTGCTGAGACACCTTCGCGAGTGTGCGGCGAGAATCCCGCGCGACCGCGCCCGCTTGTATCGCTGCGCGCTGTGCGGCTTCGGGGCCCCACACCGCCTGCCCCTCCTTCAACACGTGCGCTCCGTTAAACACTTACAAATGGAACAAATACATCAACTGCAGCGTCGCTCCGAGGGCAAGGACCCTACGCCTGACGTGGCTGAGCTCTTCCAAGTGATTCCGCAACCGCCTGAGCTCCCCAGCCCGTACGATCAACAAGAAGGTGAGTGAATCGCAGTATATTAATTATTATATACACTTTGACGATCCTCTCTAAGGCCCGAAGGTGCTCTTGGAAACGAAAATTAATACTCTTCGTTAGTTAAAAAAAATCTCAGATACACACCGTTGTTAGGAACCAGGAAATAGTTAATTCATCATTCAAAGCTTGCGAACCGTGACCGCTCAATTGTTATTATTTTAGACTAACTTCCTCGATCGATTGTCACTATTTACCGTGGTTTTAAACAAAAGATAATGTTACGAATAAAACTTAAATAAAAAAGTTTCAGTGTTCCGAACTCTATAGTAGGAAAAAACCTCACTCGGAAAGCAATTAGATGCGCGTGCGCACCTTATCTAACGAGACGGTTTCTTTTTTTTCGGAATAGCTGTCGGTGAACGCGTAAACCTTTTTAACGGCAAACAGAAGCGAAATATATTTATTATTTATTACTCTCGTGCTAAACACATTTCGTAACATTTTATTCTATAAAGCGTGAAAATCCCATTAAAATTAATTCAACCGAAACCATTACTGGAGTTCGTATCGATAAAGTCGATACAAGAATCGACTTATGAATGTGATTTCGAAACGTCACTATCGGTTTCCAATTTAAACCGATTCGTTCCTTAATCAATTTTGTTATGCGTTTTTTTACAAAGTGAACTCTTTTACTAGATCGTGTTAATAAACATACAATCTGTTTCGTGTTAATTTTGCCGGTTTTATCCAAACCGGAGTGAATAAGTATTATACGTCGAGCTGCCTCTGAGGGCACATTATCGTCGGCGTTAGCGTCGCCTTGCGTCGAACCCGAGAGGTAATCACCATTTTGAGCGATGAGCATTTAGCGCGGAATTCGTAATGACAATAATGAGATAATTACACACGAACAAAATTTAATTTAAAGCGGGGCCACATTAGAACAGGTTTCTTTAATAACGTACGCCTTGTACGGTGTCGCCGCAGTGTGACTCGGTCATTGGTCGGAGGCGGCTCCGCCCCGCGCGCGAGGGAGACGGCCACAAGATTTGAATTGAGAACGCGAATTTTCCATAAGTACCAGCACGCGGGCCGATGACTCGCATTACGTATGTGGCCGTCGCACATTAAGGATGATTGCCCCTTGTGATGAGGCAGCTACATCATTTCACAATGTCGCCGGCCGCGTCGCCCTTCGAATGTTTATAGGTGCGGTGAAATACGATAAACTCCGAGAGAAATGTTGAGGCGAAAGAAATCCGGCTTACAGCATTGTATTCCTCATGTTTATGTTTATTACTTATTTTCACCTTATTGAGTTTTCGCTTTAAACGATCGCTGTTCAAATAAATTTCAACCTTTACCAATTACTTTTGATTTGTTGTAAATCAGTAAAAAAAGCTCCAGAGAATGTATACATATATATATACTTTATATTAACTTTATAATAACAAAAAAAAAATGATGTTCTTAAATGTATTTAATTCAAGCCATAGGGATATAGATACATATGTTTATAAATCATTTACATTAAACATCTACTCTTTTCATTGTCAATGACTACTAGATCTGAACCACCATATTCTAGAACTCATCGTTAGTTATTCAAAAAAAGTGATCATAACGCTACGTAAACATTTTACAAAATGATGCTGTAAACTCGACTCCTGTCACATTTATTTTCGAAATAACCTTGTTCTTATGAATGAAATTATAATTACTTAACTATTTAATTAAGTATATTTATACCGTATATTAAACTGATTCTCACTGTACAATTAATATTCATTAAACCAAACATTTAAATTTTAACGTATTAACTGTTTTCCAGCGCTCCCGCTTAAAATCCCTTTATTACATACAAGCCTACCAAAAATCTCCCGTCTTTTTTTCTTTTTTAGCACTCGTAACGTAGAATAGTGTTGCCAACGGTTTAAAAGTATTTTTTTGCAAAATGTGTTAGCAATTTGTGAAAATTAAATTAACCAGGTTAACACTTCTGTCAATCCCAAAGAGAAAAAAGGGTTTATAATCTTATTTTTAAACACCTAAAAATTCTAATGAGTAAAGCGAAAAGTAGCTTATTTTAAAGTATTCTTAGTAAATTTAAATTTATTTACCTACTTTTTCCTCCACAATCATTTCATTATTAATATCAATGAATAATGATAATCAACTCTTCAACGAAAAATAAGCTACGATTAGAAAAACAGTTTTGAAATATCCACTTTTTATGAGACTGTATCAACCTCTCGAAAGGACTGATGTTTGATGAAAATTTATCAAAACAATAATCCAGAATCCCCTTTTCCACAACTTTTATTTAAGATAAAAATTTGGTATGAAAATTCATAATTAAATATGAAAAATAAATTGTTCGAAATAAAATTCCGTCATCCCTTTAAGTCGACTTAAGAGTTTCTGTGCCGAATATTTTATTTTGCCGGTATTTTATTTATTTATCGCAGTTGTATTAATAGAATGCAGTGAAATAATTCAGGTAATTCAAATTACTTACGAACCAATAAAATATTCGAAACACGTTCGAGTCCCAGACGCCACGTTGTAAAAATCCTGACCCAAATCTCGCAAAACAAAACTCGCACTGCACAATACCTACTTTACGATGCCATAACGATGTGGTGTTTTCCTTAGAAAAGATCTTTTGTCCATTGACAAAAAGCAGTCGAGATCGTATTTATGCAGAGAAGGTCCCTTTACCCGCCCATTGTTCTATGTTCCTACCAGACAGTGGGACGGCAATTTTACATCATAAATAATTACGTCCACCGGTCACTCCGGTCCACTATTGGGGTCAGTTGGGCTTTGATTATTATTATGCGTTAAGATTCGCTTATCCCTCGCCCCTTCATTAGATGTAACGGTTTTAACTGCGTAAAACTATAGAACGGGTTCCCCCATAGGGGAAGACTGGTTTCAGACAACGTTGCGATGGGATATTCGTGCTACCAACTAATTAGTTTAGTTAGTAAATTACGTTTCATATAAATTAAAATAAAAAAATATTAAGTATATGAATTCTTAAAATAAAATGAAATCTTAATTTTTGGTAAAAGTAAAGTATAATTTTAAATTTTTATATTAATTTATTATCAAAAAGCAAGCTGTACGTTAGAAGAAAAAGTGTAGGCTTAACGACGAACGTACAATAAATTCATAACATTTGATTTGACGTTAAGTACATCGTACTCTAAATTCTTACCTCACCATTGTATTTCCTGTGATTGTGTAAAACAAACATTTAACAATACGCAGAGAAATGAATACATACAAACGTCTGTGCGTTAACTTCTTTAAAGTTTAGTATTTTTTTAACCATGAATGCATTTTGAATCATATTGAAAATGAAAAGTATTAATGCGGGTATAAATATCTTCATTAAAGTAATTATGTAACTTGATGACATTTCTTTTTTCGTCACCTAGAATATTATTGTAGGTATGTAACAGTTTATCTAGGAATGTGTTATGCTTTTTGTATCGGCGTTTTTATTCACCTTCCTTATTTGAGCGTAAACAATGCGGACTGGCTCCTTTCACACGCTCCCGCGGACATACCCCTGGTCAAATAATAATTGCACTTACACATCTTCGCGTACGCTCCTCTCGCTCGCACCAACCGCGCCACATACGTCACTATCCTGATACATTTGATCCGATGCGAAACGAAACATTCGAAACCTTTTGTAATAATGAACAATGATTGTTTGCTCGTCCTGTATCATCTTTGTGTGCGAAATTACAATATACTAGTTACGTTAGTATTAATGCCATCGCATGTGTGCGTACGGGATGGATAGGCCGATACCTTTGTCTTGCCGGGACAACCAAACAAAACGACTCGTACTAATAATATAAAAGAGAAGAATTTTATTTTTAACTTCAATTCAGAAAAGTAACAAACGCTCGTACCGAACAATAGTTGGCTTCATTTATAGAAATAATCTTTTTTGTAGATAAATCTCACGTATATGTAGACAGAAGTGATGATGGTTTAGCTTATGTGTCGTTATTCATTCGCAGTGCTGATCTAGTCGGGGATGGTTCGTCAATGTTTAATTTTAAATTTAAAAATGGTGTAGTACAAGTATTTTAATGTTTTTTTTTTTTTTGTTAACAGATAACAAAGAACTGATTGATCAAAAACCCGAATTAACTCAAGAACAGAAAATGATGCGGTTTTTGGAACAACACCACCAGCAACAGCAACAACAACACCAACAACAGCAACATCAACAACAGCAACAACAACAACAACAGCAACAGCAACAACACCAACAGCAACCCCCACCACAACACCAGCCCCAGCAGGGTCCCAGCGAGAGGGAAGAGGATCACGATACCCCTGGGCCACACTCGTGCCCATATTGCAATTTTAGCTGCGGAAGTGAGTCAAGACTACACACTCATGTTACTTCCGTACACGGGGATACTTCATGTCATTTTATTTGCCCGCTGTGTCAAGATGCCTTTAAAGAACGACCGGCCCTCGAGAGACATGTTATGCAAATTCATTCAGTTAACTCCGAAGGCTTACAGCGACTGCTACTTCTCGTTGACCAAAGTCATTGGCTGAATGGTGGCACTCAACCAAAGAGAGAGGAGACGCGTCAAGGCGACGATGACCGAGAGATTTCCTCGCCACGATCGGAAGGTAGTGTAGATGGTGAAACAGAGCGATGCTCCACTTGCAACAGGACCTTCCGCAACGTCGATGAGCTGTGTCATCACCAAAATGAGTCCGGCCATTTGGAACTGAAACAAACTCCACAAGGACCGGGATACTTCTGTTGGAAAAAAGGATGCAACAGATACTTCGATGCGGCTCATGCTTTACAAAATCACTTTAGAGAAGCACATGCGCGAAACTCGATCGCGAACATGTCCGTTTCTGAAAAACATGTATACAAATACAGATGTAATCAGTGCAGCCTGGCCTTCAAAACAATAGAGAAATTACAGCTGCATTCGCAATATCACGTGATACGCGATGCTACGAAATGCGTGCTATGTGGCCGTAGCTTCCGATCCGTGTTGGCCCTTCAAAAACACGTCGAAACTTCTCACTCTGAGCTCTCCGAAGAGGATCTCGCTGCTTTTAAACGGAGTCTAGCCTCGAACCCTTTGTTGCAATCCAACCAAGGTACCGCATTAGACCCCGCTACGGCAGACCTATTACGTAAAGAAGCTCTCAGAACACCCGATGATGAATTGGGCGAAATAGATGATAGAGATTCGAGCGCTAACGCAGCCGATGAGTCGGGCCAAAACGACGCTGAAAATTCTGATGATTCTATAATTTACAAAGATCAACAATTTTTGGAAGACTATTTAAACTCACAGGCGATGGCTGAAGATTCATATAATGACCCGAATAGAAAATATAAATGTCATCGATGCAAAGTAGCATTCACTCGCCAGTCTTATTTAACTGCACATAATAAAACGCTGCTACATAGAAAAGGCGAGAAATTAACATATCCAATGGAAAAATATCTCGATCCTAATAGACCCTTTAAATGCGACGTATGTAAGGAGTCATTTACGCAAAAGAATATTTTACTCGTTCATTATAATAGTGTCAGTCATTTGCACAAATTAAAGAGGGCGATGCAAGAGCAACAGAATAACAATAACCCTCCAGTGTCACCCGGGGCCGGGACGGCTCCCTCCAATTTGACACTCACACCTAAGAGCACCTCGAGTGAGGAAGACGACCGAAAGCGATACAAGTGCAACATATGCAAAGTCGCTTACACACAGGGCAGCACGCTAGACATCCACATGAGGTCTGTGCTTCACCAAACGCGCGCGGGAAAACTACAGGAGCTCGCCGCGGCCGGTCACGTGGACTTGACGCGGCCCTTAGTAGAGCAGCCCGATAAGCCCGACGCCGCCAAAATATTACAAGACGTATTGTCGCCGAAAAATACATCCCCTTCTTCGACAAGCAGCGGGGGGCCTCGTTCCTCACCCCCCGCGCGTCCAGGTAGTCCTCGCTCCCCTCGCGCAGGTAGCGCCGCGTGCGAGCGATGCCACGCGTCATTTCCGAACGGAGAGTTACTCGACGCACATCGTGCGACTTTATGCCCGTTTGGCGATGCGCGGGCGCATTCGCCGCTAGGAGAAGCGGAACAAGCCGCTCTAGACGAGATGGTAGCCAAGGGAAACCCACCCAAACGAAACTCACAAATGTATAAACAATTACTAGAGACTTTTGGCTTCGATCTCGTCATGCAATACAATGAGAACCAAAGGCGGAAAATGCAAGAAGAGCGTGAAATGGCGCGAGCGCCTAGTCCCCCGCCCCCGCCACCCGAGGAAAAGCCTCCGGACGGTGAAACGAAGTCGACGTGCCAACATTGTAACAAGGAGTTTTCTAGTGTTTTCGTTTTAAAAACTCACTGTGAAGAAGTGCATAAGGATAAAGTTCCGTTGGAGTTTTTAGAACAATTTGCTGAGCAGTTCAAATCGGAATATGAAAGAAAATCGGGTGCGCCTAATTCACCTCGTGCCGCGTCTCCCGCGCCGCAAGACGAGAGGTCGCCTTCGCCGCGAGGCGATGCTAACAGCAGCTTCAATGAGAACGGGAGCAACGCCGGCGATGCCCAGGCGGGCGCCCTGCTGGCCGCTCAGGTGCAGGAGATGCAGGCCGCCCTCAACATGCTACAACTGCAACAGCAACTCGGACAGTTGCACCCCATGATGGCTCAGATGCTATCTCTCGGATTGCCTTTGGGATTGAACGTCGGCGCATTAGCTGCCATGAATTTGCAGCCGCCGCTGGTTCCTCTGATGCTTCCACCTCCACCCTTCGATGCGATGCCATTCACGCACGACGCCCAGATGAAACAACAACAGATTTTGCAGCAACAGCAACAGGTAATTGTCATATCTATGAATTAAATAACATTCAGGTTAATTCTATATTTACATCAACTTCTTTGATCTTTGATCCTTATCTGATACAATCAGTGTAAGATTAACTGGCCAATGATATTAAAATAATCTTAATTTTATATGTAATTATAATTTTATAGCTAGTATTACTTTTAGTGATTTGATAATTTCGACAAAATTATTTATTATAGTTCATTGCAGAATCACGAAAGTAGCCTAATGTTATTAGTAGCATATAGTTTATTAGCATTTTTGTTACGTTTCAGATAAATACGAAATAATAAAGACTAATTAAAAGTTGTTCAGTGCTTCAGTTGGAAGTAACCTTTTCAATAATCACATACATCTCATTCTTATTAACCTATTAACGTTTATTAAGTATAAGTATTGATCAGTACAGTACAACAGTAGTTTGCCTTTTGTATCAAAAATATACAAATACAATTGTAAGAAAAAATCTTTCAATTTTCACAAATTTAGATAGACTCATAAAAACACTGGTATATACTCGTAGATGCAATAAACGCATTCACCTAAACAACTTCGAACAGAATACTTTTAATAGAAAAATAATGTACTTGTAACTTTTATATCGTTGAATTTATCAGTATGCAGAAAACTTTTATTCTAATTTTAATGGCTAATTTACTATGTTATTGATAAAATGTGACTCGAAAGATTTCAATGCAGTGTTAACAATTCTAACAAATGACGTAGAATGTAATTTATTTATTCAGAGAGTAAATATTAAATTTAGCATGAATTCTCACTCAATCTAGACTAATAATTATACCACGCACATGTGAAGACTTCAATATAATTGTACAATCGTATGACTTAGATAATGTTTAAAACTTTCAATATTTATCTTTAACGGTCGATATCATTTGTCAGCTTTGCTGTGTAAAGTCGATCGCGAAGCAAGAATATTGTACGGAGCATTGTTAGATAAGCGACAGCTATCTGTTTGCACAAAGCAACAGACCATCTATTGTTGGGCGTGTAGGGTCGCAGTATTATTACTTGCAACGGATTCGGTTATTATTCAAAGTTACCTGCAATCGTCGAACGCCATACCACCGCAAATAAATAAACCCCATGTAAATACGTTGATCGTTTATTCAAGTCAACGTTAATTGTTTTTTTTTATATTTGGTCTCAGCCAAGTTAAGCTACTTTTGGATAAAATTTTGGGTAAGATAATTAATTCGCATTAAATTTTTCGCATATGAAAACATTACAGATATGATAACATATTACAGATATGTCTAATGTATGACAAATATGTCAAATATGTTAGTCATCAAATATGTTATCTTCAGAACTCAACGTCTAATGACATTCAAAAATAAATGGGACCCACTTGCGAATTCGATTCGTAAACGAAAAAGTTCTATAATAAAAAGAAAAAACAACCTAATTGAAGACCTCCCCCTTTTTTTCTAAATCAGTTAAAGACAAGACCTTTAATCGTCTTAAATATTTTATAGAAACGATTATTCATTAAGCTTATATGAAAACTTTACTTAGAGAGTACTATGAGGTTGTCATATTCGAATAGGATAAAAACCCCTTAAAAAAATCTAGAAAAAAAAATGAAAACTTAAAAAGACTATATATACATATATATACATAATATATACTATTTAATGCACACAGCATATATATACTATTTAATGCACACAGCATTAAATAGCTTGATAGGAAGCAGAGAGCAACAACAATATATTTTTTATATTTAGGTGTTAATATTTGCATAACT